>SJYC01143082.1:0-27316 GCA_006408675.1 Madoqua kirkii
TTTGAAAGACTATAAAATGCAAAACATAAATCATATCTTTAAATAATTTATAATATCTTAAAGTAAATGCATCAGCTCAATTGAAAATTTTTTAAGGTAAATGTATTTTCTCAGAGTCCCTACAATTTAAGAGAGAAATATTTCTGAATAAATAATGCTACGAAGAACATAACTCATTTTTTGGTTTTGTGTTGATCCCTATTTAGAAGAATAAGTTAATAGCAATTGTTAACATGAATCTTGAAACCGTAGGTTTATACATCTGTGTGGATTGGAGAAAATATAACAATCATCTGTACAAACCAGAAAAATATGAAGATTCTGACAAGGTTTTTACAGCCACTAAACTATATCCTTAATTTTTATTGACAGGCGTTCCTGTTGATGTAGTAGTCAACATTTTTATCAACAGCTTTGGATCTATTCAAGAGACAACAATGGTAAGATTAAAATTCACTTAATATTTTTAGTTGTGAATAGTTTAACTTGAAAATATTAGAAGAAATTATAACTGAAAAATAAGGAGTAATTCCCAGGGGAAAAAAGTGTGTGCTCTTTCCTAGTATTAATATTCAAATTTCAGGGTTTTGTTGAATTAGTGGTTTCAATGCCTTTGTATTTTTTCAGTTTACATTTAGTCTTTATACTGCATTGAAACTTACAGAATTGGGAGAATTCACATTTTCACTTTGAGCAACTAAGTGGAGGCCACCTGGGAAAGGGATTTGTGCAATTAATATTCTGGTACAATGTTATTTCCTAATATGCTTATGTGTATGAGCATTAGAAAATATTTGTGTTCATAGTCTTTTTTTTCTTTTAGTCTCCTGAGGATAATCTTTATTTTCTCTCTTGTACTAATTTTTTGAAGTATGAAACAGAGAATTTAAAAAGCAAATTTGATTTTCCTAAAGTAGAGCCACAGAGCTCCCTGAAAAGATTATGTTACAGGAAGAAAGAACGAGGAAAGGCCCAGGAAGAAAAGGAAGAACAGGAAAGAGAGACTTGGGGTGGGGCTGCTAGGGTGTTAGGGACAAAGAAACCTGTGAAGGATGATTTGTGAATTTCCTGAGTGACGTGTGGTTCAGTTACCCTTCAGCTTCTCAAAGATATTCAGAAAAGTCCACTTGCTTATTAATGTTTTAAAATATCAATATTATACCCTTTCTGAAAAGCCATATGCTGAAATGGTATTTCAGGTGGGAGGAAGAAGGCTTAAAAATTTTGTTTTTGGCATCATTTTTTGAGATACTTAATGTTTTTAAAGTAATAATATAAGGTATGGATTAAAAGCTTAACAGTAATGATCAGAACACAGTGTAGCTTTTCAGGGAATATCTCAGACCAGAAAAAGAATGTATTCCTGTATTTCTAGCAGCAACATAGTATGTTATAAAATTGTATGTTACATTTAAATTATGACACATCTTTATATTAATATCATAGTAAAATATATTGTGATGAAAATGTTATTTATTTTTTATAGAAGCATGTCTTTAACTCTGAATACTTAATTTTTTTTAGAGTGTGTAGTCTGAATAATTAGTTATTTTGAAATCAAGTCCAAAATTCACTCCAGTGACTTTTACTTAACCTAAATGGCTGTATATCTAACATAATATAGATCAAGAAAGCTCTTAAACAATGTAAAGACAAGTATGTGTCACTGAGGAGACAAGAGTTGCATTCATCATTTGAAAATATGACTAGTTTAAGCACTTCTTATAAGAAGAGTGAGAAATGTCATTTTCTCAAGGTAGAACTTCTAGAAAATTTATTTGGTATCTTTGCTTTTCTCTGTTCAGTTCAGTTCAGTTCAGTCGCTCAGTCATGTCCAACTCTTTGCAACCCCACACCAGGCCTCCCTGTTCATCACCATCTCTTGGAGTTCACTCAGACTCACGTCCATTGAGTCCGTGATGCTATCCAGCCATCTCATCCTGGGTCATCCCCTTCTTCTCCTGCCCCCAATCCCTCCCAGCAGCAGAGTCTTTTCCAATGAGTCAACTCTTCTCATGAGGTGGCCAAAGTACTAGAGTTTCAGCTTTAGCATCATTCCTTCCAAAGAAATCCCAGGGTTGATCTCCTTCAGAATGGACTGGTTGGATCTCCTTGCAGTCCAAGGGACTCTCAAGAGTCTTCTCCAACACCACAGTTCAAAAGCATCAATTCTTCGACGCTCAGCCTTCTTCACAGTCCAACTCTCACATCCATACATGACCACAGGAAAAACCATAGCCTTGACTAGATGGACCTTAGTCAACAAAGTAATGTCTCTGCTTTCGAATATGCTATCTAGGTTGGTCATAACTTTTCTTCCAAGGAGTAAGCGTTTTTAATTTCATGGCTACAGTCACCGTCTGCAGTGATTTTGGAGCCCCAAAAAATAAACTCTGACACTGTTTCCACTGTTTTCCCAACTATTTCCCATGACGTGATGGGACTGGATGCCATGGTCTTCGTTTTCTGAATGTTAAGCTTTAAGCCAACTTTTTCACTCTCCTCTTTCACCTTCATCAAGAGGCTTTTTAACTCCTCTTCACTTTCTGCCATAAAGGTGGTGTCTTCTACATATCTGAGGTTATTTATATTTCTCCTGCAATCTTGACTCCAGCTTGTGTTTCTTCCAGCCCAGCGTTTCTCATGATGTACTCTGCATATAAGTTAAATATGCAGGGTGACAATATACAGCCTTGACATATTCCTTTTCCAATTTGGAACAAGTCTGTTGTTCCATGTCCAATTCTAACTGTTGCTTCCTGACCTGCATACAGATTTCTCAAGAGGCAGGTTAGGTGGTCTGGTATTCCCGCCTCTTTCAGAATTTTCCACAGTTTTTTGTGATCCACACAGTCAAAGGCTTTGGCATAGTCAATAAAGCAGAAATAAATGTTTCTCTGGAACTCTCTTGCTTTCTCTATGATCCAGCAGATGTTGGCAATTTGATCTTTGGTTCCTCTGCCTTTTCTAAAACCAGCTTGAACATCAGAGTTCACAGTTCACGTATTGCTGAAGCCTGGTTTGGAGAACTTTGAGCATTACTTTACTAGCATGTGAGATAAGTGCAATTGTGTGGTAGTTTGAGCATTCTTTGGCATTGCCTTTCTCTGAGATTGGAATGAAAACCGATCTTTTCCAGTCCTGTGGCCACTGCTGAGTTTCCCAAAGTTGCTGGCATTCCACATTCCAAGGCCAAATTTGCCTGTTACTCCAGGAGTTTCTTGACTTCCTACTTTAGCATTCCAGTCCCCTATAATAAAAAGAACATCTTTTTAGGGTGTTAGTTATAAAAGGTATTGTAGGTCTTCATAAAACTGTGCGGCAGCTCGGCTCGCTTTTCCCTGTACCTGTTTTGTCTTTCACGGGGTGACTGTCAGTTCAGTTCAGTTCAGTTCAGTTCATTCGCTCAGTCGTGTCCGATTCTTTGAGACCCCGTGAATCGCAGCACGCCAGGCCTCCCTGTCCATCACCAACTCCCGGAGTTCACTCAGACTCACATCCATCGAGCCAGTGATGCCATCCAGCCATCTCATCCTCTGTCGTCCCCTTCTCCTCCTGCTCCCAATCCCTCCCAGCAGCAGAGTCTTTTCCAGTGAGTCACCTCTATACATGAGGTGGCCAAAGTACTGGAGTTTCAGCTTTAGCATCATTCCTTCCAAAGAAATCCCAGGGTTGATCTCCTTCAAAATGGACTGGTTGGATCTCCCTACAGTCCAAGGGACTCTCAAGAGTCTTCTCCAACACCACAGTTCAAAAGCATCAATTCTTCACCTCTCAGTCTTCTTCACAGTCCAACTCTCACATCCATACGTGACCATAGGAAAAAACCATAGCCTTGACTAGATGGACCTTAGTCAGCAAAGTAATGTCTCTTCTTTTTAACATGCTATCTAGGTTGGTCATAACTTTTCTTCCAAGGAGTAAGCGTCTTTTAATTTCATGGCTGCAGTCACCACTATACTACCCCTAAAACACCGTGATTGAAGTGTTACATCCTGTTGGAAACATCCCTAATACTATCCTGCATTTTAGAACAACTAATACGGGAGTTTTTTTTTTTTTTTCTCATTTGCACAAGAGCAACACATGTGTCCTAGCTCTTTAAGTACCATTAATGTATCTATTCTTTAATAAATATTCAATGCCTTCCAGTTAACAGACACTGCACTTCTTTTGGTCCCCTCAGTCCATCATTGACTGTATCAAGCTGAAAATATCTGGGGTAAAGGGCTGACAGAAAAGGGGTAGGAGCTTTTTCACAGGTTATTTGAGGATCATAATACAATAGTGCATGGTTTCTCAATATGATCGTGTCTCATCCTTCTGCTCACTCTTCACAGTAGTGAACCCAGAGCACCAATTGCTGGGGCCAGATTCCACCGATTTTCAGCCTGCACTCTTACCTCTGACCTCCATCTCTTGTCTGAGCAGAGCCTCTTACTCTGAGCTACACTCACTCACTCTCTGCTGCCTCTTCCAGCCATGTCTTTCATCTCTATCATTTATTTCTTTGTTAAACTGTTCACTTCTTGACTATAATTCAACTCTTTTTGTGTGTTTTAATTTCGTTCTCTGATGGAGTATTAATCTCTCAAAGTCAGAAACAGTGCATTCTGCTTCTTCATTTTCCATAAAATATAGAAGACAGTAGGTCCTCAATGAGTGAGCCCACAAATAATGTCATATTATTAACTAATATTGATTAAATAAATTAATAAATTCTGCTTTTGCCTAGCAAAAAGTGAGCCCAGGTCACCATAAAAGTATTGGCAGAGCAAACTTTAAAAATAGACTCATGTTGAATGTGTGCATGGGTACGTGCCAAGTGCTTCAGTCGTGTCTACCTCTTTGCAACTCCATGGACTGCAGCCCACCAGTCTCCTCTGTCCATGCCCTCCTCCAGGGGATCTTCCTGACCCAGGAATTGAGCCCAAGTCTTTTACATCTACTGCACTGGCAGGCGGGTTCTTTCTACTAGTGCCACCTGGGAAGTCCATGTTGAATTTATTGATTAAATAACAGAGTAAAGAATGCTATTACAGTAGAGGTTGAAGTGAAGTGAAGTCACTCAGTTGTGTCTGACTCTTTGCGATCCCAGAGACTATAGCATACCAGGCTCCTCTGTCCATGGGATTTTCCAGGCAACAGTATTGGAGTGGATTGCCATTTCCTTCTCCAGGGAGTCTTTCCAACTCAGGGCTCAAACCCAGGTCTCCTGTATTGTAGACAGATGCTTTACCATCTGAGCCACCAGGGAAGTCCACAGTAGAGTGTTAGTTTTGTCAATTTAGAGACATTTATGCAGAAGAGCCAAATTATTTATATTTGCTATTTCTTTTGATGAAATAACCTATCTTTCCCTTTGTGTTGTGCAGATATAGCCTAAAGGTTCAGAATTGAAACCATGCTCATCAAATAGACTTAAATAGTCTAGTTTATTGTAATGATTATTTTTCGGTTTTGGCAATGTTTATTTCATACTTCTAAGACAGATTTTTACAGATGTCTCTTTCAGGGCTGTGATATTTTATAGATTTGCTCACTTTTTCCAAAAAACAAACTCTTTAACACCTTGTTTTATAATAGTTAGGAGAGGTACAAGCTATTATCCTTATAGAGATAATACTATATGTCTTCTAAGGGGAAAAATGTGTCTAAGACAAAACTTGTTCTTCATGACTTGTTACCAATACCAATTGGAAATAGTAGCGATAACTCAGGAGGGTAACTAAGAAGATACACAGGTGTGAAGAGCAGTTATATTATAAGCGGGTATTTCTTTCTTTTTCCTTTTAGTCATCAAGAGTGGGCTTATTTACTTTTCAGCTTTACTGAGGTATAACTGACAGGTGAGATTGTAAGAAAGTTAAAACGTGTGATGATTTGATATACCTCTACACTGTGAAAAGATTTCCCCCATCATGGTAATTAACACATCCATCACCTCATGTCTATTTTGTTTTTCTTTTATAGGACATTTAAGTTCTGTTCTCTTAGCAAATTTCAAGTACACAGTAGTGTTGACAACTATGGTCTCCATGTTACACCCTAGATCCTCAAACCTTATTCATCTTATGACCGTACGTTTACACCTTTTACCAACCTCTCCCTCTTTCCCATATTCCAAATTCTTGGCAATCACTTTTCAACTCTTCATTTCTATGGATTTGACTTTTTCTTTTTTTTTTAAGATTCGACATATAAGTGATACCATGGCGTATTTGTCTTTCTCTGTCTGGTTTATTTTATTTAGCATGATGCTCTTCAGATTTATCCGTGTTGTTGTGAACAATAGTATTTTCCTTCTTTTCTTAAGGCTGAATAATATTTTACTTTATATGTATGTGTATGTGTGTGTGTGTACCGCATTTTCCTCATCCATCCATTCATTGATGGGTGCCTAGGTTGTTCCCATACTCTAGCTATTGTAAAGAAAACTGCAGTGAACATGGAAACGCAAGCATCTCTTCTAGATGTCTTGTTTCCTTTGGGCATATACCCAGAGGTGGGATTGCCGGATCTTATGATAGCTCTATCTTTAGTTTCTTAAAGAATCTCCATGCTGTTTTCCATAGTAGCTTTACTGGTTTGAATTTCCACTAATAGTGTACAATCTCTTCACATTCTAAACAGAATTTGTTACTGCTTGTCATTAAAAAAAAATTTATCCTATAGTTGATTTACAAAGTTCTGTTAGATCTCGTCTTTTTTTTGGTAATAGCCAATTGCAGATGGTGACTGCAGCCATGAAATTAAAAGACGCTTACTCCTTGGAAGGAAAGTTATGACCAACCTAGATAGCATATTCAAAAGCAGAGACACTACTTTGCCAACAAAGGTCCGTCTAGTCAAGACTATGGTTTTTCCAGTGGTCATGCATGGATGTGAGAGTTGGACTGTGAAGAAAGCTAAGCACCAAAGAATTGATGCTTTTGAACTGTGGTGTTGGAGAAGACTCTTGAGAGTCCCTTGGACTGCAAGGAGATCCAGCGAGTTCATTCTGAAGGAGATCATCCCTGAGATTTCTTCAGAAGGAATGATGCTAAAGCTGATGCTTTAGGAATGAAATGATGCTAAAGGAATGAAACTCCAGTACTCTGGCCACCTCATGCGAAGAGCTGACTCATTGGAAAAGACTCTGATGCTGGGAGGGATTGGGAGCAGAAGGAGAAGGGGATGACAAAGGATGAGATGGCCGGATGGCATCACTGACTCGATGGATGTGAGTCTGAGTGAAATCCTGGAGTTGGTGATGGACAAGGAAGCCTGACGTGCTACGATTCTTGGGGTCACAAAGAGTCAGACGTGTCTGAGCGACTGAATTAAAATGAACTGAACTGAACTGAAGGAGCACATTTCTTAAAAAACAAAAGAAAGTAAGCAAAAAGATACCCCCAGAACAAGAGGCTGGAAAAGTAGAGAGACTTAGATTTGTCTAATACAGAATATATGTTCATGGAAATAGTATGCTGAACAGTGTGATATCAGAGAGGCTTTTGCTTGAATCTTTTGTGTACTTGATGTGTTACACCCTGAAATGAGTGAAAAAACTACAGAAATTAAGGAACAATATTTTTTCTGGCATCACAACCCTAAAGGGATGTTGACTATAAGTCATTAACTGTAAGTTAATGTCATATTTTACAGTAGAATCTCATCCTAAAGAAAATGAACCATTAGTTAGTAACTCTATTGTACAGTTGAGGTTTTGTTTATTAATACCCCCTTAGAAGGCAATGGCACCCCACTCCAGTACTCTTGCCTGGAAAATCCCATGGATGGAGGAGCCTGGTAGGTTGCAATCCATGGGATCACGAAGAGTCGGACACGACCCAGTAACTTCACTTTCATTTTCAGTTTTATGCATTGGAGAAGGAAATGGCAACCCACTCCAGTGTTCTTGCCTGGAGAATCCTAAGGACGGGGCAGCCTGGTGGGCTGCCATCTATGGGGTCGCACAGAGTCGGACACGACTGAAGTGACTTAGCAACAGCAGCAGCAGCAGAAATTTCCCTACAAAGTTCTGCTGAAATAAAGGAAATCCTAAAATTTGGAAGCTTCAGTATTGGCCAGAACTTTCCTCTGCAGTTCAAGTCTTTCTGCTTTAACTCCAGAGCCTGGTGATGGATGCAGCATTAAGAGCTGCAGACAGAGGCGGAGCAACTTTTGAAGGAAGAGGGCAGCCTTTTCCCCAGTGTATAAAAGTTCATTATCTAACAAAGAATCCACTGAAGCAATGGGCATTAACACTGAAAGGATATTTTAGTCAATCTTGTTTGTAAAACATTCCTTCTTGCTTATTTGTCTTTTAATTCAAATGCTAAATGTCAGTGGCTAAACAGAAAGCAATCTCACATTTATTCACAATCTATAACTGTGTAGTAGAAGAAAAATCACAGCCATATGAATACTCCTGAAACTCTCCAAGCTCCAGGGCTATGTGCTCCTTTAGCTTGTTTTCAAATCTCAGTTTTTAGCTTTATGGTTCCAGTCTCTCATGTCTGTGTCTTCATCTACATTCTTCTGCCTTTCATTTCTGTAAGGTCTCATTATTAATGCTGTAATTCCCTGGTGGCTTAGATGGTAAAGCATCTACCTGCAGTGTGGGAGGCCCGAGTTCAGTCCCTGGGTTGGGAAGATTCAGTGAAGAAGGAAATGGCAACTCACTCCAGTACTCTTGCCTGGAAAATTCCGTGGACTGAGGAGCCTGGTAGGCTACAGTCCATGGGATCACAACGAGTAGGACACAACTGAGCAATTTCACTTTCACTTTCACCAAAATCATCAAATAAATGTAATCATCCTGTTTTGAAGTTGTTACAACAGTCATTTATTATATCAGTTTATATGCTACTGCTGGTGACAACTGAACTAAGACCCTCATATCAGTGAGAATATAGATTTGTTAACTTTCTATGCCTTTCTGCTGCATGAATTTTCTATGTGTTTTAATAGTAGGCTTCAGCTCTGTTTGGGCAACACAGTTGTACCTGACAAGAAAAAACTCATATTTGGGATCAGCCAAAAGAGCAGTGGCCACAGGACTGGAAAAGGTCAGTTTTCAATCCAATCCCAAAGAAAGGCAATGCCAAAGAATGCTCAAACTACCGCACAATTGCACTCATCTTACACACTAGTAAAGTAATGCTCAAGATTCTCCAAGCCAGGCTTCAGCAATACGTGAACCGTGAACTCCCTGATGTTCAAGCTGGCTTTAGAAAAGGCAGAGGAACCAGAGATCAAATTGCCAACATCCGCTGGATCATGGAAAAAGCAAGAGAGTTCCAGAAAAACATCTATTTCTGCTTTATTGACTATGCCAAAGCCTTTGACTGTGTGGATCACAATAAACTGTGGAAAATTCTGAAAGAGATGGGAATACCAGACCACCTAACCTGCCTCTTGAGAAATCTGTATGCAGGTCAGGAAGCAACAGTTAGGACTGGACATGGAACAACAGACTGGTTCCAAATAGGAAAAGGAGTGCGTCAAGGCTGTATATTGTCAGCCTGCTTATTTAACTTATATGCAGAGTAGATCATGATAGGAAAAGGAGTACGTCAAGGCTGTATATTGTCACCCTGCTTATTTAACTTCTATGCAGAGTACATCATGAGAAACGCTGGACTGGAAGAAACACGAGCTGGAATCAAGATTGCCTGGAGAAATATCAATAACCTCAGATATGCAGATGACACCACCCTTATGGCAGAAAGTGAAGAGGAACTAAAAAGCCTCTTGATGAACGTGAAAGAGTAAAGTGAAAAAGTTGGCTTAAAGCTCAACATTCAGAAAACGAAGATCATAGCATCTGGTCCCATCACTTCATGGGAAATAGATGGGGAAATGGTAGAAACAGTGTCAGACTTTACCTTTTGGGGGGCTCCAAAATCACTGCAGATGGTGACTGCAGCCATGAAATTAAAAGACGCTTACTCCTTGGAAGATAAGTTATGACCAACCTAGATAGTATATTCAAAAGCAGAGACATACTTTGCCAACTAAGGTCTGTCTAGTCAAGGCTATGCTTTTTCCAGTGGTCATGTATGGATGTGAGAGTTGGACTGTGAAGAAGGCCGAGCGCCGAAGAATTGATGCTTTTGAACTGTGGTGTTGGAGAAGACTCTTGAGAGTCCCTTGGACTGCAACCAGTCCATTCTGAAGGAGATCAACCCTGGGATTTCTTTGGAAGGAATGATGCTAAAACTGAAACTCCAGTATTTTGTCCACCTCATGAGAAGAGTTGACTCACTGGAAAAGACTCTGATGTCGGGAGGGATTAGGGGCAGGAGGAGAAGGGGACGACCGAGGATGAGATGGCTGGATGGTATCACAGACTCAATGGATGTGAGTCTGAGTGAACTCCTGGAGATGGTGATGGACAGGGAGGCCTGGCATGCTGCGATTCACGGGGTCGCAAACAGTCAGACATGACTGAGTGATTGAACTGAACTGAACCATGCACAAAGTTTTTTTTCAGGCTCCACCTTCCACAAACCTTTTAATCATTTTCTGTAACAGCCACTTGTAAATCAGACCTACTTTCTTTTCCCTTTATAAAATGTAATTTTATTTTTTATATCTGCTTTATTAAAAACATGTATCCTACTTTCTTATTAGATTAGCAAACAAACATTAATACTAGATATTTAATATTGAATATTTCCCAGTTCACTTGAATCTGAAATTTATTTAGGTTAATTTTTCTTATATTTAGAATTGTTTGATTGCTTATTTTATTTAGGCCAATTAAATTAGAACTCATTTACAACTTCAACAATATTATCAGAAAAAAGACATATACTGAGACATACATAAATCCATACAGACAGACTGACAGAGATCTTACAGTTTTCTGTTTGAGATTTAAAGTATCTCTTTGTCCATCCCCCCTCCCCCCTTTTTTTTTCCTTCACTTGAAGTTCTAATTTGCCCAAGCTGAGGTCTTAGGCCAAGCTGGCTGTGTAGTTCAAGGACATGGAAAGGGTTAACTTCAAGATTTTTCCCTGGGCAGGCCTTTTTAACAAGCTAGTAGTTTTTAATTGCATATGCTAGTTGTTTTTGATGCACGTGCAAAAAGATTTTGTTTTGTCGTTTCCAAAAAGAAAAATTTCTCTCACTCTGTTCAGTCATCAATCATGCACTCACAATCATTCAGAGGCTATCACAATGCCTCCCTTCTCCTGAGTCCCCAGGTTTCCTTAACTATTGCTCCCTTCCTGGGAGCCCCAAGGAAGTTATAGTCACGATGCCTTCCTTCTCCTGAATCCCTAGGTCTCCTTTACTGTTGCTCCTTTCCTGGGAGCCCCAAGGAGGTAATCATTCACGATGCCTCCCTTCCTCCCAATTTCCCAGGTTTCCTTAACTGTTTCTCCCATCCTGGGAGCTCCAGGAGGTGATCAGTCTCCTCTTCGACTGGTTGGAGTAGGGTCCTCCTGTGGTAAAGAGGAAGGTGTAGGTTCCTTCTGGGGTAAGGCCTCCCCCAGTCCTTACCTTATCCTGTGGCCATTCCTGGTGAGTTGGCCCATCCCTCCAAGAGTCCAGTTGGGGCTTGGCCGTCCAGAGAGTCAGAACACCGGTTCAAAAGAGGACCCAGAATACCGCCAGGTGATGCAATTCCTTGTTTGTCTTGGGATTCCTTTGCTTCAGCCCGGCCAAGCCACCAATCTGGTGGCTCAAGGGGCTGGTGTAGTTGGAATCTTGCTGGGACCTCCAGAAATGTTGCAGAAACTAGTACTTGAGAAACCAAGCACCTCACTCGGAGAGCTGGAGAACTCAGGTCTATTATGTCAGCAAGCCCAGAGGAGTTAACACTTCTAGTTGTGAGCCCTGAACAAAAGGATTAAAAGAGTTTTTCAATAGACTAATAGTGGGCAACATTAGCTGTTAACAGGCTGGTTTAAACTAAGGGGTTTTGTGTGCTTGGGAACAGCAGTCGAGATGGGGAGGGAGATGCCTGTCCTGGTCAGGCATGATTAAGCAGGTTTGCAGGGGCTGGGCAATTGCAAAGAGCCAGACAAGGGTGAGTGAGATAAATTCCAGTTTCTAGTATTGCAAGTCCCCACTTTCTGAGACTATGTGACCTACATGATCTAGACTTTTCAGAGGGCAAGCTGAGTTACAGAGGCAGAAGGAAAAGGAGGTTATGTAAAATTTTAACTTTTCCTCTTCAGAAGGACTGATGCTGAAGCTGAAACTCCGATACTTTGGCCACTTGATGTGAAGAACTGACTCATCTGAAAAGACCCTGATGCTGGGAAAGATTGAAGATGGGAAGAAAAGGGAATGACAAAGGATGAGATGGTTGGATGACATCACTGACTCAATGGACATGAGTTTGAGTAAACTCCGAGGGTTGGCGATGGACAGGCAGGCCTGGCATGTGGCAGTCCATGGGGTCACAAAGAGCTGGACACGACTGAAAGACTAAACTGAACCGCTCCTTGGAAGAAAAGCTATGACCAATCTAGACAGCATATTAAAAAGCAGAGACGTTACTTTGCCAACAAAGGTCTGTCTAGTCAAGGCTATGATTTGTACAGTAGTCATGTGTGGATGTGAGAGCTGGACCATAAAAAAAGCTGAGCGCTAGAGAATTGATGCTTTTGAACTGTGGTGCTGGAGAAGACTCTTGAGAGTCCCTTGGACTGCAAGGAGACCCAAACAGTCCATCCTAAAGGAAATCAGTCCTGAATATTCATTGGAAGGACTGATGCTGAAGGTGAAGCTCCAATACTTTGGCCACCTGATGCAAATAACTGACTCACTGGAAAAGACCCTGATGCTGGGTCTTGAAGGCAGGAGAAGGAGATGACAGAGAATGAGATGGTTGGATGGCATCACCGACTTGATGGACATGAGTTTGACCAAGCTCTGAGTGTTGGTGACAGATAGGGAAGCCTGATGTGCTGCAGTCCAAGGGGTCGCAAAGAGTCGAAAAAGACTGAGCAATTGAACTAAATTAAATTAGCATTGCATTTCCTGGGACTAAACAACTGGATGTGCAGCTTTCCATCAATAGAATGGTATCAATTGTGCAATTTGATGGCATTGTTATGAAGATGAAATGAGGTCAGGAATTTGCAAGAATGGCTTCTTTAAGGTGCTGACACAGAGTCGGTACTTAGTGACTTCCCCCAATAACCAGGAGGAAGTCTGTGGGATGGACTCCTTATCAGAGAGAGGCTCACCAGGTTGGAGGGCCCTCTGCAACACTAGTGCACAATTCAGTTTAGAATCACACTTGGGATCCATTGTCCAGAGCACTCCTGGGTCTGTAACTGTTCTCAGTACTTGTTCGTGACCTGAATTCCCAAGCCGCCTGATTGTTTTCCTAGCTACCTGCCAACATCCGCTTTTTCAATACCACTCAGCCATTACCTTGGTGATGCTAATTTTGGTGAATAAAACACAGAAGGATTCTTTTTAAAATTTCCATGAATGCAAATGGGTTTCTGGACTTGAATATCATGACCTTGTTTTGGTCACTGATTCATGGTGGGTGTCGTGAGATGTCATTTCAATAGAGGGTTTGTTTTTGTGAGAACCTCGACCTCCAAATGAAGTTTCTGCTCCTCCTTTCAGGGAGGCAGACAATAGCAGTGATGCCCTGTACCGCAGCTTGCTGGCTTTTACGTGCTCATCTGGACACACAGCAAGCCGAGTGGAGAGCAGCACGTTCTTATACTTCTCAAAGGTGCAGGGAGGATGAAGACCACCGGAACCGTCAAGTCAGTCCTCACAATAGAGAAAAGACATTGTGAGCAGTGCAGAGGAAAAATGGGGAGAACAGACAAAAACTCAGCGCTGGGGCTGAGCTACGGCCCTGCCCTTCAGGTCTTTACATGAGACACACAAGGATGAGGATCTCAGCACTGGAGGGAAGGGTGGTCTTCACCTGAGACACAGGAGGACAGACAGCGCTGGTGGGAAGGGCCTCGGGTTCTGGCTCGAGAGTCTCTGATGTTGCCCAGAGAACTGTTTTCCCACTTTCCTCCTCAGGAGCTCTGTGACCTTGAGCAAGCAACAACACCTCTGTGTCACTCCTTCTAAAAAATGGTGATAGGAAGGGTACTCAACTTATAGGACTATGATTAGCAACACATGTGGTAACATTCATGTGACCTTAGGCAGCGCTTCTGTTAAATAAATCCCATCCATTAGTGCCTGATGACCTTGCCAGTTTTCAGATGAGTTGTACGTAAAGAAGGCTGAGTGTCAAAGAACTGATGCTTTTGAACTGTGGTGTTGGATGTGGTGGTCCGGGCGCGGGTTGGAAAAGAATTTCCAGACATGAGACAGAATGAGGAGGAAATAAAGTTCATTAGAATGGGAGATGCTCTTAGAACAGTGGGCCAGCTCAGGGGAGAACTGGCGTTGAACAGGGTCCTTAGTCCCCTTTTATAGCCAGGGTACAAGGAGTGGGATAGGGGTCTTGCAGGTCATTTGCTATTTGGATGAGGCATGTATACTGGCTCGGGGGAAGAGTAAGGCAAATACCTTCTCCCTATGGAGTAGGAGGGGAGACAGGTTATACTGGTCAGGAGGACCTGGAATTCATTAATAGTTATAGAATTGGGGATAGGAGGGAAGGTCGATAAGGGTCTGGTTTTTCTGTTCCTGTATTTCAAGACCCTCCTTGATTTCATCTTCTGTTTTGTCTTCCTTGGGTCACCACATGGAGAAGACTCTTGAGAATCCCTTGGACTGCAAGGAGATCAAACCAGTCAATCCTAAAGGAAATCAACCCTGAATATACATTGGAAGGACCGATACTGAAGCTGAAACTCCAATACTTTGGCCATTTGATGCGAGGAACTGACTCATTGGAAAAGACCCTGATGCTGGGAAAGGAGGAAAGGCAGGAGGAGAAGGGGACAACAGTGGATGGGATGGTTGGATGGCATGACCAGCTCGATAGACATGAGTTTGAGCAAGCTCTTGGAGTACTGAAGGACCAGGAAGCCTGGTGTGCTGTAATCCATGGGGTCACAAACTGTCCAACACAACTTAGTGATTGAACAACAACAAATACACAATGTCCTTGATAATCTGACACTTGCTGCTTGAATTACCTGTGAGCAGCCCTGGCTGAAAATCTGAAGACTTGAACCAGTAGATAAGAAAGACTTTGTTACTTTTTCGTTCAGTCCCAGAATGCAAGACTGAATTCCCATTGCCCAGTATGCGGTCCATTGCTTTTTTGTTTTGTAAAGTAAGAAAACAGTATTTATTTATTTATTCACTCCCAAATATATATTAAGTGCCTGTCATTTGAGGGATGGTAGGATCTGGAATCTAAAATTAAATGACCTTGTCTGTGCCCCCAAGAGGTTTGAAGATGGTTGATCTTGCCTAGTGGTCCACCTTGCAATACTAGGTTCGGACTCCATCTTAAATACTAAGGACACTGGTTCCATCCTTGATCAGGGAACTATGATCCCACATGCTGTGGAGCAACTAAGCCCATACACTGCAACTAGAGACCCGGAGTGCTGAAGCTAAGTCCCAATGCAGTCAAATAAGTAAATGCATATCTTTTAGAACAGAGTTTTAAAGATAGTCAACAAATAAGTGACTGAAACACACTGTGGACAAGGCTAGTCCAAGGCACTGCAATCCTGGCAGGAGAGTGTAGGCCAGGAGTCAGGAAACACACCAGGATCTTGAATTCTGTGTTCAGCACCCCTTGCTTTCCTTCATGGTTTACTGCATGTGAGTCCTTAATCAGTACACTCAATTTTGCATGCTTTTTACATTGTTATATGAACACACTCACATGGTAAGAATTCTGCAACATAGTTTTCAAATATCAATATTTTCCAAAGATTCATCCTAATTGATGAATATAACTGCTGCGTTCCTTATTTTTTAGCCTCTACCATAGAAGGATGCCCTGGATGGAGAGCCACAGTTTACTGGCCTTTTCTCATTGGCCATTGGGTTTGGCTACATTTTCTGGCTCCTACGCCAGCATGGCCATGGCTTGCTTCCAGAACTCTGGTGCACTGGGCAGTAGTTTCTCCAAGGTGGAAGTTCTCAAACTTTTTGTTCTAGAATCTTTTACATTCTTAAAAACTATTGATAAAAGGGCCTTTGTTTGGATGGATTATATTTATTAATGTTTACCATATCAAAAATTAAGAGTGAGTGGTTTAAAATGTTAATTAATTTAAACATAGCTCTAGTCCACCTGTTAACATGGGTACATGGATAACATGGTAACATGGATAGCATTTTAATGAAAATAATTATATTTTCCAAAGGAAAAAAAGAAGTCTCTATAAAAATCCCCAAAGTACAGGGTTGGAGAGCATCTGGCTGGTGAAGACACTTACATGCCAGAAGGTGGCCCACCCCAACTCCATGGAGACAGGAGTACTGTATCCAGGACCTTCTGACCTATGTGTATCATAGGTGGGTCATCCTTCATCATGTAAAAGTGAGGTGAAGTGTTAGTCACTCAGTCACGTCCAACTCTTTGTGACCCTATGGACTGTAGCCTACCAGGTTCCACTGTCCGTGGAATTCTCCAGGCAAGAATGCTGGAGTGGGTAGCCATTCCTTCTCTAGGGGATCTTCTCGACCCCGGGTCTCCTGCACTGCAGTCAGATTCTTTACTGTCTGAGCCACCAGGAATCACTTTCGGTTTATTATATAATGTACTGGTAAATATAAGCAAGGCTTTCTCTGAGTTTTATGAGCTGCTCTAGCAAATGATTGAACCTGAAAGAGAAAGTAATGGGGACCTTGGGTTATAGGTGAGTTGGACAGAAGTGTGGGTGACCTGGGCACCCCGCTACTGGCATTGAATTGGGTGGGCACTCATGGGACTGAGCCCTCAGCAGGTGGGTTCTGACATTGGCTCCAGGCAGGCCGTGGGGAAGAACCCCACCCATTTGATGTCAGAAGTGTTGAGTCAGCACGAAAGCTGTGTTTCTTTTCACAGAGTCTGCTGGGAAAGTGAGCCAATACTGGATACCATCCGGTGGCTCAGTCCCTGACCATGTGCTATCTGCTCTGTAGGGGCTGGCTTAGGAAGAAGAGACAAGAGGAGGACAAGAGGCTGCGAAGTTTGTTTTTATATAAAAGGCTGAAACCAATTCTCCTTCTTTTTTTTTTCATGGTCCAATCTTTTTTAGAATAATGTTATTTAGCTTTTTATTTTATATTGGAGTACAGGGTAAAGAATCTATCTTCTAATGCAGGATATGTGGGTTCTATCCTTGGGTGAGGAAGATCCCCTGGAGAAGGGAATGACAACACACTTCAATATTCTTGCCTGAGAAATCCCATGGA
Source organism: Madoqua kirkii (assembly GCA_006408675.1). NCBI lineage: Eukaryota > Metazoa > Chordata > Mammalia > Artiodactyla > Bovidae > Madoqua > Madoqua kirkii. The sequence goes on from SJYC01143082.1 coordinate 17,299, forward strand.
CGGAGGAGTCTGGTGGGCTATAGTCCATGGGGTGAAAATGAGTTGGAAACTTCTTAGCAACTAAACAACAACAGTCGATTAACAATGTAGTGTTAATTTCAGGTGCACAACAAAATAATTTAATTATACATGTATATGGATCTATTCTTTTTCAAATTCTTTCCCCAGTTAGGTTGTTACAGAATATTGAGCAAAGTTCCCTGTACTTTGCTACAACAGTAGGACCTTGTTGGTCTTACCACTTTAAATATAAATAAAGATATAAATAAATATAAATAAAGCCTCCTACTTTAAAAGTACTTTAATTGAGCTGCCCAGGATTTAAATCACCCTCTCCTGGAAAAGCCCCAGGCCCTGAGTGATCAGGGGTTGGAGGAGATAGACAAAAAGAGCATCAAGTTCTTATTTGCATGTAGTGTCTTGACAAGTTAATACACCATCCAGAATGACTAATCATAATCTTTTCACATTATAAAGTATATATCTCCTAGCTGTGGTCATTAATGCCAAATGAAATGAGGGCTAAATAGGGATTTTAGCTATAATCCCATTGTAGAATTCCTTGGGGATCACATTATACTTTAATAGAGCAGTAACTTATGAGAATTTCTTATTGCAGTGAATTTTGGTATTATTGCTTTAGAGAAAACCCAATTCTAAAAATCTTATGTCCCATTCACAGAGCTGAAAATATGTTTAAATTTATTGCTTTTATTCTCAAATTTGGTTATCAGCTTTTAATTATTGTCGTCATTAGCCTTCTCCCTAAAAACAAATACTTCATGTGTACTGCGGGGTCTCTGTAATTTCTCTATTTTTTGGCTGTGTCACGTGGCTTGTGAGACCTTAGTTTCCTGACCAGGGGTTGAACCCATGCCCACGGCAGTGGAAGTGCAAAATCTTGACCACTGGACGCCCAGGGAAGTGTCCATGTCTCTGTTCTTGAACTCCAGCCCTTGGGAATGACCTCCCTCATTAATATCTAAACAAAATAATTGAGCCCTTATCTAACAGGACTGCTGCAAGCTCCATCCTGAAGTCCCAAAGGGTGAGTCTGAAGGTTCTGGGCTGTGGCCAGGGTTTCTCCTGACTCTTACTTATTCCCTCTTACAGAAGTGACTTCAATCTGTTTGCCTTCCATCTCCGGCCATGCACAATGTTGCTGTGTCTGTGAATTCCTTCATCTGTTTTATGTCCCACCCCACCAACAGGTCCCATCCCCTTAAGTCCACAAAACAGAGCAGGTGAGCATAAGGCTGGTGTGAAGGTTGGGAGGGGACCCAGCTCAGTTATAACCTGGAACAGGTGATGGTTGACACCTTCTGTCCCCATAGTCATCGGCTGCACTTCACAATCTTTCCCCACTGACTCTGATACCTTCGCACAGGTGGCATGTGTGGGAGACGGATCTCCTAGCTGTATCTTTCCCCCCCAGACCACCAGGACTGCAGACTCCCTGATTATAGCTCTGTCAGTGGAAAACCGAAAGCTCTCACCTCGTGTCCATCCCTATAGAGACGCATTCTGCCACCACAGAGGTAACGTTTCCACATTTAGTCTTAATAAAATGGACATTGTTGGAAGCATCTGTATTTTGGATTACTTCAGCAATGTTTAAGACCAGTCTAGACTTATCTGTAAGAGCAAAATCGCTCATAAAAATGGCCCATCCCAGAACAAGATGGAGTCACCCCAAGGATAAATTTCAGATTCTAACCCAGATAATTAAAAACTGAAGTGTTAAAAGTAGCACATTTTAGGGACTTCCCTGGTGCTCCAGTGGCTAAGACACCATACTCTGAATGCAGGGGGTCCGGTTCAACCCCTAGTCAGGGAACTAGATCCCCCATGCCACAATTAAGACCTGGTGCAGCCAAATGCATTTTTTTTTTTAAAGTAGCACATTTTGGAAGATTATATACCTATTTATCTATCTACTTGTGTCACAAAGAAGCAGGGTTAACAGACTTCATCCAGATGAGGGCAGCAGCGTAGGCCATTATTGTTGTTGCTGAGTCACTTCAGTTCAGTTCAGTTCAGTTGCTCAGTCATGTCCGACTCTTTGCAACCCCATGAATCACAGTACTCCAGGCCTCCATGTCCATCACCAACTCCCAGAGTTCACTCAAACTCATGTCCATTGAGTTGGTGATGCCATCCAGCCATCTCATCCTCTGTTATCCCCTCCTCCTCCTGCCCTCAATCCCTCCCAGCATCAGAATCTTTTCCAATGAGTCAACTCTTCGCATGAGGTAGCCAAAGTACTGGAGTTTCAGCTTTAGTATAAGTCCTTCCAATGAACATCCAGGACTGTTCTTCTTTAGGAAGGAGTGGTTGGATCTCCTTGCAGTCCTAGGGACTCTCAAGAGTCTTCTCCAACACCACAGTTCAAAAGCATCTATTCTTTGGCACTCAGCCTTCTTCACAGTCCAACACTCACATCCATACATGACCACTGGAAAAACCATAGCCTTGACTAGACAGACCTTAGTTGGCAAAGTAATGTCTCTGCTTTTGAATATGCTATCTAGGTTGGTCATAACTTTCCTTCCAAGGAGTAAGTGTCTTCTAATTTATTGGCTGCAGTCACCATCTGCAGTGGTTTTGGAGCCCAAAAAAATAAAGTCTGACTCTGTTTCCACTGTTTCCCCATCTATTTCCCATGAAATGATGGGACCAGATGCCATGATCTTCGTTTTCTGAATGTTGAGCTTTAAGCCAACTTTTTCACTTTCTTCTTTCACTTTCATCAAGAGGCTTTTTAGCTCCTCTTCACTTTCTGCCATAAGGGTGGTGTCATCTGCATATCTGAGGCTATTGATATTTCTCCTGGCCATCTTGATTCCAGCTTGTGTCATGCCCAATTCTTTGTGACCCCATGGACTGTAGCCCACCAGCCTCCTCTGTCCGTGGGGTTTCCCAGGGTTGCCATATTCTCCTCCAGGGGCTCTTCTGGACCCTAGAATCAAATGCAGTTCTCCTGCATTGGTAGGTGGATTCTTTACCATTGAGCCACCAGGGAAATCCTTTAGCATGAGCAGTGCCCACTCCCAAGAACAGTGGTGTGAGTGTGGGGGCTCCCAGCAAAGGGTCCTGAGCCTGGTATTGGGGATGGCATCCGGGCAGACAGTGGCTGTGGGGAGGTCTCCACAGGGATGGTTGCCAGCATGATTTTGAGCTGTTTGTCTGTGTAACCTCGGCTACTGGTCCTCCAGCCTCTAAGAGATATTTTGAGCCACTCAATAACATTTACTGAATTCCTGCTGAATTAGCCAATGTTGATTTCTATAATTTCCAAATGATTCAGGAAGTCATATGAAAGTGAGCCTGTAATTGTCTGTGATGTATTGAATTTGCTTCTGTGGGTGTCTGTATATTGGATAAGGAATGCATTCCAGAGGCATTGTGGTGTCTTAGGGAAGAACTCATAAAGACAGAGCATGATCGGATGAAAATGCAGCTGAGGGAGCCACATGGGGCAAGGGGTATGGGGTCATGGGCCAGACGGCCCAGACCACTGAGAGTGATTGATTAAGGAAACAAAGGCAGGAGTCTGGTCTCAGGGTAGATGGACACATGAGTGTCAGTAATGCCTAACTCGGGAGCTGCATTAGGCATTACTGACACATGAGATTTGTTCATTCTCTTGGCAACCTCTTGATTTAGGACAGACTATCTCTTACACTGACAGTAAGTTTTGCACCCATTTCAATGGAAAGAGTGGAAAAGAAATTCCTGCAGGTAGAAGGCCATGTGGTCCTGGCTTCTGCACAAAGCAGGTGGATTTCTGGCTGGAAAATTTAGATAGAAAGAGAGTGGTGTGAGAGAGTTCTTTTAAAATCGATAAGCTGAATGTTTTCAGGGCTTTTGAAGCACACGATAATTATTTCTCTCACTGCAGATATACTTTTTCTGTTGATTGCTGGAGTTACAATCGTCCTTTAGCTCCCTATCTTCGACATTCATGTGGCCCTGATATACTAACGGTGAGCTTTTCCATCTTTTGTGAGTTTATCAGCCTTCACAAGGTTAACCATTTCTGCAAAGACCACAGAGAGGACAATGAGAGATGAGTGCAGAAGGATAACTGTAATGCTCGGAATAGCTTTCTGCTCTGTATTTTACGTAACTTTGAAATGTCTGTAGTGAACTTCAGTTTTTCTCATGTGGAGTCAACAGAGAAAGCCCTAGATATCCAAGCCTACATGGTAACACAGTCACATGTTTAAATGGAAACTTCTCAACCTCAAGCTTGGCCAACACCTGTCATCTCTCACATTTGTTGTCATTGTTCAGTCACTCAGTCATGTCTGACTCAGCAACCAGGTGGACTGAAGAAAGCCAGGCTTCCCAGTCCTTCACTACCTTTCGGAGTTTGCTCAGAGTCATGTCCACTGAGTTGATAATGCTATCAAATCATCTCATCCCCTGCTACTCCTCCTCCTGTCCTCAGTCTTTCCCAGCATGAGACTCTTTTCCAATGAACTGGCTCTTTGCATCAGGTGGCCAAAGTTTTGGAGCTTCAGCATCGGTCCTTCCAATGAATTTCAAGGTTGATTTACTTTAGGATTGACTGGTTTGATCCTCTTGCTGTCCAAGGGATTCTCAAGAGTCTTCTCCAGCACCACAATTTGAAAGCATCAATTCTTTGGTGCTTAGCCTTCTTTATGGGATAACCAGATAAATCAAACTTTTTTAAAAATGAGAAAAACAGAACTTAAAGACAGTATATCAACAAGGAATCTTTGTGAGTGGATAAGCAAGCCTGAGGAGTGTTTGAACTAATTACTATGAAAACAAGGGAATCCTAACAGCCCTGAAAAATTTATGATTCCCACACTCTCCCCCCTTTCTGTATATATAAATTTGTGTTGTAGGATATACCCTATAGAGAGAGGAAGTCTCAGGCTTAGTTGTGTCTGACTCTTTGCAACCCCATGGACTGTAGCCTGCCAGGTATTGGAGTGGGTTGCCGTTCCCTTCTCCAGGGGATCTTCCTGACCAGGGATTGAACCCAGGCCCCCTGTATTGCAGGCAGATTCTTTACCACTGAGTCACATGGGGAAATACAACCAATAGGTTCTGATTTTCTTGGGGATCCTGACTAATATATTTTCACTATTTTCCGGTCATTTTCTTAGTGTTTTCATTTACTAACTCATCTCACTATCAGGGATCTGCAACCTTCTAGGCCAGGTGATGAGTTGGAGGACCCAGGCCTCTGTGGAAGGGGTTAGTAGCAACCTGGGAGTATCTTCCCTCAGATGAATTCCTGGCCTGGGGTTGGCCACCCAGATTAATTAGAAGTCCAAGTCCCTGGGCAACAATCAGATTGTGCATCCAATTATATGCATCTCCTTTCTTTTCTTTCAGACATCTGTGAGTCTGGCATTGTGATTAACATTTTCTGTATGAAGAAACAGAGGCTTAAACTTTTCATGTGGATGGATCCCGATTAAGGTAACAAGGCAGCTGGAACAGATGCTGATCAATTATGCTCTGCTCTCCTGCCCAACTTCTACTTTATTTCCCCTTGTTGCAAATAATGTAAAATTTACCGTTTTAACCAGTTGTAAGTAAACATTCCTCCATATTACATATGGAGTGATGTTGAATATATGGTGATAGCGAATTTTTTCTTTGGAAATATACAATGTCTCCTCACATTAAAAGGAACTAAATTGCAAAAAATAAGATTTGAAAGTTCAAGCAGTAATTGTATTACAAGTCAGTAATTCTTAGGACTATTATGAAGCAGTCGAGCCAGGTTATTATTTAGAGCCTGTGTCTAGTGATGGGCTTCCTTGGTGGCTGAGTGGTAAACAATTTATCTGCTATTGCAGGAGACAAGGATTCGATCCCTGGGTCGGGAAGATCCCTTGGGGAAGGAAATGGCGGCCCACTCCAGTATTCTTGCTGGAATATTCTTGCTGAAAATTCCGTGGACAGATGAGACTGGCATGCTGCAGTCCGTGGGGGTCACAAAGAGTTAGATGCAACTGAGTACAAATACATACATCTGGTGTTTAGATATTGTAGGTGAACAAGTGAATGTATTTACAATGTCTCTGTGTCTACAACTGTAGTAAAGAGTGGATTTCCTCTATGGCAAGTGAAATGAGGTTGACAATAAGCCATTTACTCTTTCAGAGGAAATGAATCCATTAGCGTGTAAAACGGTTAATCGCTCAGTTATGTCCAACTCTTTGTGACCCCATGGACCGTCGCCTGTCAGGCCCCTCCGTGCATGGAATTCTCCAGGCAAGAATACTGGAGTGGGTAGCCTTTCCCTTCTTCAGGGGATCTTTCCAATTCAGGGACTGAACCCAGGCCTCCCACATTGGCTAATTCTTTACCCTCTGAGGCACCAGGGAAGCTGGAAATACTTAAATGGCATGAATTCAGGTCAAACACAGCTAGTGGATGTTGCCTTCTGATCAACTTAGACTTATTAATTGTCAGATCGGTAAAGAGATTTCAAGTCCTGTGTCAACTTAAATGGGTTGATAGAGGCTGCCTGGAGTACTGCATTGAATGGGTTTCTGAGGTCAGGACTGCCCATTCAGTCCTGATCACAAGTATTTAATTGAACACCAACTAAGTTCAGGCAGTGGGTTAGATATTAAGGACTTGGTGGCGGACGAGATCATCCCAGTTGAGAGCTGAGAGCCTTACAAGGAAGGCAGTGAAGCTCATGATTGCACTGGGGGTGGCTGTTCTGTGGGTGGACAAGTGTGGGTAAAGGTGAAGCAGCCACCTGGGTGGGGGGCTGTGAGCAGCCCCCTGTAGGTAGCAGTGGTTGCAGAGGTTTGTGGGGGTGGAGAGAAGATGAACAGATGGTGTTTGCACTCATTAAAGCAATGATGTCCTCTGCCTGCTCAGTACTCCGTGTTCGACTCTGAGATTTTTCTGTTCTTTCTTTCCTACCATCCTTTTATTTCTGTAAGAATTCCAGCTAGGGTGGTGACACTCTGGGCTTTCAGTCCCCTTGGATCTGTGGATGGAAGCCCAAAGCAGCCACCTAATCACCGTGGCTTCTGGATCCAAGGATGCATCATTCTAATGAAGCTTTCCTTTCTAATTCACTTCTGATTCATTCATTGCATCATTTCATCTTTATCTTGACTTGTTTCAAAAATCACTTATTGAAGATAAAAGTGCTCGAATCTTATCTTTTGTTCTGCACATTTAAAAGTACAATCAAGGAAAATAGAGTTTATTCTCTTATCTTATGCAGCAGTTTTCTTACCAAGGAATGGTGTGTGTGTGTGTGTGTGTGTGAGAGAGAGAGAGAGAGAGAGAGAGAGAGAGAGAAAGAGAGAGAGACAGAGAGACAGAGAGACAGAGAGACAGAGAGAGACAGAGACAGAGAGGCAGAGATTCTCAGTTCACAGTGCTGATCAGGGACTGGTTAAACAGACTTGGGCTCCAAAGGCCCGCAGTGCTAAGCCCCACAGTGTGGGTGGGGTCTCTGGTCTGGGTGGGAACAGTGCAGCCAAGAGCCTAGCCTCTTGCTCCTAGGAGACCCCTCATCACGGTGCCTGAGAGCCCCAGGGCTTTAAAAATCGGGTTGGTCATTTTAAAGTCACAGCATTAGCCAGTGTTGTGTTGTGCTTAGTTGGTCAGTCGTGTCTGACTCTCTGCAACCCCACGGATTGCAGCACGCCAGGGTTCCCTGTCTTTCACCATCTCCTGGAATTTGCTCAAACTCATGTCCATGGAGAAACCCATGAGCAGTATGGAGAGCAGGGGTGAGTATCACAGACAGGGGTGGCCCAGGTGAGAAAGCTGCAAGCTGACAGGGACATCCGGGTGTGACACGTGATGTCACCACGCTTTCTTGGGAGCTGAGAATGGTAGGTCTGGAATGATAGATTGCCTGAGGCTGAGGTTGGAACCAGCGTGAATTTGCGTCTCAAACTGTGTTGTAGTGCTATGTCACTCCAAAGTGCTGAGTTCCTAGGGTCAGTGTTTAAACTGAGGGGGTGAAGGAGCAGAGGATCCCTCCTCCCAGGTAGAGATCTGGGCTGTCAGCCACCTCTCACACTTGCTTTTCCAAGGGAGATAATAAATCCTCTCTCAGCTCCCTCTTTTTGGGGCTTCACAGATGGCTCAGTGGTAAAGAATCCGCCTGCCAATGCAAGAGACTCACATTCAATCCCTGGGTCTGGAAGATCTCCTGGAGGAGGAAATGACACCTCACTCAAGTACTCTTGCCTGGAGAATCCCATGACAGAGGAGGCTGGCGGGCTACACTCCATGGGGTTGCAAAGGGTTGGACACAACTGAACAGGCACAGGCCCCTCATCTTTCACTGGAAAGGGCCTGGGTTCTGTGCTATAGCGTTCAGGGATGTGGGGCCTGTGCAGAGTTTGTACTCAACTCGGAGGCAGTGGTATTCGAGGCAGGATTAAAATCCAGCCCATTGCTGTCACTCTGAGTAAAACCTCACCTTGAGTCTTTGTGACCTGATTTTGAGCACACCTCTGCCAGCCCTCCCAGAAGCATCTCAGCTCACCGAGATGCTTCCTGCCCAGGATCCTGCAACCTAGAATGATGTGGCTATATTTCCTTGCATCTGTGCAGGGCTGGCCAACTTGACAAAGAAGTTGTCCTTGGTGGCCTATGGTATGTGACAAGTGTACATGTCACCCTTGTGGGGTGAAGCAGGAGAAGGGACCTGGCTGGGTGCTTTGCTGTGTTTGGGGACTTGTCTCATCTACTTGGTGAGTCTTTTTTCTTTTTAATTGAAGTACAGTTGATTTACAATATTACATTGGTTTTTCAGGTATACAGCGAAGTGACTCAGTTATATATATATTTTTCAGAATATTTTCCATTATAGGTCATTATAAGATATGGAATATTGCTCCTGTGTTATACAGGAAATCCTTGCTGTTTATCTATTTTATATAGTAGTATACATCTGGTAATCCCAAATTCCCAGGTTATCCCTCCTGCCATTACCCTTTGGTAATTATAAGTTTGTTTTCTGTGACTGTGAATCTGTTTCTGTTTTGTATCGAAAATAAGTTCATTTGTACTGTTTTTTTTGATTCCACATGTAAGTGATATCATATGATATTTGTCTTTGCCTGACAGTATAATAATCTCTAGTCCATTCATGTTGCTGCAAATGGGATTATTGCATTCATTTTATGGAGTGGGTCATGGTGGAGAGGCCTGACAGAACATGGTCCACTGGAGAAGGGAATTGCAAGCCACTTCAGTATTCTTGCCTTGAGAACCCCATGAACAGTATGAAAAGGCAAAATGATAGGATACCAAAAGGGGAACTCCCCAGGTCATTAGGTGCCCAACATGCTACAGGAGATCAGTGGAGAAATAACTCCAGAAAGAATGAAGGGATAGAGCCAAAGCAAAAACAATATCCAGTTGTGGATGTGGCTGGTGATAGAAGTAAGATCCAATGCTGTAAAGAGCAATATTGCATAGGAACCTGGAATGTCAGGTCCATGAATCAAGGCAAATTGGAAATGATCAAACAAGAGATGGCAAGGGTGAATGTCGATATTCGAGGACTCAGCGAACTAAAATGGACTGGAATGGGTGAATTTAACTCAGATGACCATTATATCTACTACTGCGGACAGAAATCCCTCAGAAGAAATGGAGTAGCCATCATGGTCAACAAAAAAGTGAAATGCAGTACTAGGATGTAATCTCAAAAATGACAGAATGATCTGTGTTCGTCTCCAAGGCAAACCATTCAATATCACAGTTATCCAAGTCTATGCCCCAACCAGTAATGGTGAAGAAGCTGAAGTTGAATGGTTTGATGAAGACCTACAACACCTTTTAAAACTAACACCCCCAAAAGATGTCCTTTTCATTATAGGGGACTGGAATATAAAGTAGGAAGTCAAGAAACACCTGGAGTAACAGGCAAATTTGGCCTTGGAATGTGGAATGAAGCAGGACAAAGACTAATAGAGTTTTGCCAAGAAAATGCACTGGTCATAGCAAACACCCTCTTCCAACAACACAAGAGAAGACT
>SJYC01143089.1:0-16875 GCA_006408675.1 Madoqua kirkii
CTTTAACATTTTTTCCCCCTGGTACATAAAATGCTTTCATTGCTGCTAAAAAAGAATTTTTTAAAACAAATAATTTTGAATCATAAATATAAAAATATGAGTAACTCAGGTCACAATTCAGATCTCTAGCAGGCCACATATAGTATCTTTCTTGATTCTTATAGTCTTTTCTTATCATCTGGAGCATGGTTCAAGATCTTTTTGATTCTAAGACTCTCCTTCAAAAATTTCAAAAGTATTTTTGGATTTGCACATGGTAGCAACTGTAGTTTTGCTTTTAACTGTCCTTTGGTTAGAGTGATGTGAAATGATAACATGCTGATATAATAATTTAGCAGTATTTCTAAATGAATTTTCATGTTATTAATAACAACTACATATAAGGAATTTAGAGAGTATTGTAATTCATTTCAGTGTGGGATAAAAAAGATTTTAGGTTTAGATAGTAGCTGCTATGCACATTTCTCCTAAACTCACTCTATTGGTTCTGTTTGTTGTGAACAGAACCCCCTTTCTTTTCCTTTCCATTCTTCACACTTTTTTTCCCCTTTTTTCCTTCTTTTCCTTTTTTGGTCTTCTAGTTTTGGGTATTCCTCTTTAATTAAGTGCATTCCTAGCATAGGTGCTATTAAAGAATCATTATAGATGTGTCCTCTGAGATTGGCCGAATGAAAATTCTGTGGACATCCTACAGTCAATCAGAGTTCACTATAAATAGTGCTCCTGTAAGGATTTTATCACTATAAAGTATTGTATTTATGCTGATGAGCTAAACAACTTTCTCTTCACTCTGAATTCTTTATAAATGTTTTTGTCCACGTCAATTCTTTATGTAATTTATTATTGCTTCAATTTATATTATTTGTCAGCCATAACATTTAATATATGTAGACTTCCACATCTGTTTATCAGAATGGATAAACATTTTATGGCATATTCCCTGATTTGAATTCTAGACTTGATTTGTTTTTGCATTAGGGAGAGAAAATTAAGAAATGACAAATAAGAACTATATATTTTAAACATTTTTAGAAATATTAAACCAAGAAGTCCTGACATTTATTAGAGAGGTGCTCCATTAAATAGGGATATTTTATTAAGAATACAATATTAAAATTATAAAAATTTACATTTGTATGAATGATCGGCTTCACATTTCTTTTTGTTGGTTCATAATATAGTAAAATTCAGGCAAAATTTCACTATGGGTTAGTTAGAAGTGAAGTAATCCCATCTGACAGCTGTCTTAAGAAAATACTGAATTATTTGTCTAGAGAAATATTATTTTCTCAGATTTCTTATTTTAGGATAAAAGAGCAAATGGACGTTTCCTATTTTAATGATTTCCTATAGACAGGGTACACAGTCATGTCCCTCAGTTCATCTCCATTTCCATTCCCGCTTCTTCAAAATGATACAAATCTTGGTGGAACTGGCCACCATGGTTTTTATTAACTTAACACCTGGGACTTTAAATGCCTCCCAAATGTCCGTTAATATTCTATTCCTCCTAATTCTTCTCTGCTTTTTTGATCCCCTTTTTCTGATGCCCGAGCATCCCTGCCTGAGTCCCTTCCCTTTTCACCATGACGCCCCTGAATGATACTGACTGACCAGTTTGTCCTTAGAAACAAGTTCCCAGGTGCCCGATGCTGAGTGGTGGTTACCCGTTTTTTGCTTCTAGACCCTTTTCTGACCTAGCTAGGTATTTTCCTTTCAAAGTCACATCTTTTCTATGGCCTCCTACTTCAATTATGCATTTCATGCTTTCCCAGTCTTTCTGTCTGGAAGTTTGCCTCAGTCTACCTTCTTTCTTTAATCAGTAACCAAGTTTTAAAAAAAATGTTTCCTCCAAAATCCCTCTTTCTACACCAGTCCTGTCATTCATTTTGTTATTCTTTGTTTCTGCATCTCCTATTTTCTCTTTCTTAGTCTATTTCTATATCCCTACTAGAGGGCCATTACTGAAACATTCTTTTGATAATATCATTTCTCTACCAAATACAATTAGAGATCCACATTAGGACTTTCAAGACCTTCTATAATCTGGCACTATTCTCCATTTCATTCAGAAGGTTGCTAATATGTCAAGATAAAGGGTCAGATATGCTGTGAAACTTGCTACAATGTGATGCATTCTGCTATTGATGAGAATGAAATGCTATGAAAACACAGAATGGTCAGTAGAGTCTATCTCGAGGCCCCTTTTTACTTAAGTTGACATAACATTTGATTAAAAATTAAGAAAAAATGATTTGGAAAAATGACTTACCAAATGAGTGCCCGTAAGTAAATTAACTGAGGTTAGGGCAATGATTGAGAAGATCTTGGATTTTTATGCTGCTTTTCACTTCCAGGTTAGAAAACATTAAAACTTATGTCAACTTTTAAAATATAGTGCTGTTACATAATTAGTTTTCATCAGGATGGAGGATAGTTACTATAATAGTAAATGAGATGTTTAGCAAGCCTAAATATATATGTAATATTATTATATACATGTATATGTATATACTTAATATTGTTTCTATCTGCAGAAGTTCTATTTTACAAAAAGTCTCTCTTTCTGGGAGAGTCTCTTAGCTCTTCTTCAATATAAAAAATCTCTACACCTTTCACAAGCCTCTGAATGATGCAACTGATGGAATATATATTTTTCAATGTTTTAGCTGATTATTGATCCTAGTATAGTACTTACTGTATTCCCAGTGTAAGAGCAAAGACAGCCAAGTACATCTTTCATCATTCGGGTAATATATTCACTAGCTCTCAGAAGTAGTCACATCCAGGAAGAAAAAGGTGCACATAGCCCCATAATTGAAATTCACTCTCAGAGCCGGGGCAAAACCTGCTCCTGCTTGACTTAGACTGAGGCTTCCTTGACTTTCCCTGAGGCTTCAGCCCAGTATATAGTGGCGATGGTCCCAACGAGTCAGGCTTCCCAGCCCCTCTTCTGAAAATACCGAGGAAGGAAGACCCGGAGAAAGCTTAGGAGTGTCGCAGGAGGGAAGAGAAAGAGAGAGATGAATTATTGCTATTCTCCTTTGGGATTTTACACTTATTTGTCTTAAATTGATACGCAAATAGTTAGCATCCCACAAATGTTAATAAAACATATAAGAAGATTTTATTCTTTCCTTAAAAAAACTAGAATCATTTGTTTTGCCTGAAATAATCCAGGATGTTCTCTGCTTTGTCTTTTCTATTAGATTTTTAAAAATTTTGAACCTTATCAGAAAATTGCTTTATATGTTCTATTCTTGTTCTGACTTAGTATTTCAGGGAGCAAAACTCAGCTCTATAAATGTTTAGAGAAAGCTAAGAAGTGAAATAACTTCTCTAATCAAAGAGCTCTGTGGCTTCCTTAGAGATACTATGGAATAGTTTTGGATATCTTTTATATTTAGATAAGATCCAAATGGTGGGTTTTATACCTTGGTTTACATTTATATTTATTTTTAAAAAAATGTTAGGTGTTTACGTGCATCCTCACTTACATTAAATAATTCATTCACAAAATTATATACATTCTTTTATATATACTATATATTCTATATATTCTATACTCTCTCTATATAGAATATATATACTATATATTCTATAATTATATACATTCTTCTATTCTTTATGCTTTAAAGGAACTTGAGTGACAGTGGGTTACTGGAGAGGTGGTGGTGGTTTAGTCTGTAAGTCATGTCTGACTCTTGTGACCTGAATGGATTGTATAGCCCACCAGGCTTCTCCATTCATGGGATTTCCCAAGCAAGAATAGAAGAGTGGGTTGCCATTTCCTTCTCCATTACTGGAGACAGATTTCCTCAAAGAACAGTGATTGTAGAACATTTCATGGGAGTAAGAAGCATCTTGGAGAAGGAAATGGCAACCCACTCCAGTATTCTCGCCTGGAGAATCTCGTGGAGAGAGGAGCCTGGTGGGCTGCTGTCCATGGAATCACACAGAGTCAGACACGACTGAGGTGACTTAGCATGCACGCATGCATTGGAGAAGGAAATGGCAACTCACTCCAGTATTCATGCCTGGCGAATCCCAGGGACAGAGGTGCCTGGTGGGCTGCCATCCATGGGGTCACATAGTGTCAGACATGACTGAGGCGACTTAGCAGCAGCAGCAGCAACAAGAAGCATCCTGAATTCTGGTCTCTGTCCTGCAGGAATCTTCTCGGTACTGAGCTTGGCCTCTGAGTGCACAACCCTGGCTGCAGAACTTCCCAAGGTGTCCTACGTGAAGGCGCTGGACGTGTGGCTCATCGCATGTCTCCTCTTCGGCTTTGCGTCCCTGGTGGAGTATGCAGTTGTCCAGGTGATGCTCAATAACCCAAGCGAGTTGAAGCAGAAAAAGCCAGAATTGCCAAGGCTGAGCAAGCAGATGGGAAGGGGGGAAACGTGGCTAAAAAGAGCACTGTGAATGGCGCAGGCACACCTGTTCACATCAGCACCTTGCAGGTAAGGATGGTGCCTGACGTTGGCCACTGAAATGCGTCCTGTGGGTGTAAAGGTCTGGTAGAATTGATTCACACTCATTTCTTGCTCACAGATGAGAAGGGATTAAGCTCAATCTACTTTTTAGGAAAAGAACAGAACACTTGGCGAATCAACCATCAAATTGCTAGATGACGTCCGTGGAATTCAAGCATGCTTAAATTCCTTCAGTATGATGTTCATGATCAAATGTGGAGGTCTTGCCCAAACTCCTGACCCCAAACTCCAGACCTTCCTGCAGTTTTTCATGTGCCAGTCCTTCATGAACAGCCAGGGGGCTGTGGGGGGAGCGCTGAAGGCATAGGGAGCCCATGTTCTTGATTCGCTCTCCCACCTCTTCCGCATCAAGTTGGAGGGCTTCACAAAGCACGTCAGGCAAGCTACTTCTTTATTGGGTGCCTGGCCCGTAGGGAAGCTATGCCCATGGCTTGGTGTATGTCCAGTGCAGGGTGAGTAGCTGGAGAAGAACTGAAAAACCACAACCTCGCCTTGTCGCTTGGTGTTCGGGCTAAGAATAGTGAACAATGCCTCCAGATTCAGGCAATGTCATGGGTTAAGGACACCTGTCCACTTATGCCATTATGCCTCCTTGATATTTTCAAGTCGAGAAGACCCTTATCCAGGAGACCAATTCCATAGAACTTAGCATGGAAAGTTCCACAAGAGACTAACAGGTCCAGACCATTCTGCAGCTGGGAAACCTTGCCTGCCTGCCTACCCTGGCCCCGGACCATGTCCGTTTGCTCACCACCACCACCACTGAACCCTAGAGTGTTGGACACGCTTTTAGATACAGAGGCCAGTAAACTGTTCCCAGGTGGTTCTGCCCGCAGCTCTTTTTTGTTTTTCTGTTAAGTCACAACTCATTTTCTGAGCCTTCAGTCAAGTCTACTTGCAAATTGTTCATTGCTACCTTATAGGGAGATTCCTCAGGCCCTAGAGCTCTTATATCCTATTTCTCTTCATGAAGAATATGTATAAAATATCCATTAATGTGGAGTTATCATGGCCTTAACGAAATCGTGTCTTTAACATATCTCTTCCCATCCTTTTCCATGCATCATGTCTATATCATTCTATGTGAAGTGAGTTTCTTGTGGGCAACATATGGTTGGCTGATGGCTCTTCTCTGCCATGATCGTGTTTTAATTTTTATGTTTAGATCATTTAAATTTAATGAATTTATTGATACGTTAGGGCTTCAGTTGATTTTATATTTTATTTCCTGTGTATTGTATATTTTTTAAATCTTTCTTTTTTTCCCATTTGTGTGGATTGCTTGAACAGTTTCTAGCATGACATTTTGAGTTTCTTGTATTGTCTGTATGTGTATCACTACCTTGCTTGGTCATTGTTTAGGTGCTACATTTTATATATACACGACTTTTTCACAGTCTCTTAATGTCATTATGTTACAAATTTGTGTGATGTTACTTCTCTTAACACCTTTTATTTTCCTTTCTATATGACAGAATTATTGAAAATATTCCTTAGAACCTAATTAAAAAGTGTTATAATTTTTGCTGTGCCATCAAAAATAATTTGGAAAACAAAGGGAGAAGGAAAGTTTTTTGTATTTGTGGATATTTTTCATTTCTTTGATCTTTCTTTTATTGTAATTTTGCAAGGTTCTTTTATTATTTTCTTTCTTTTTAGAGAATTTCCTTTATCCATTATTTTAGATAGCTTTTCTGGTGACAGATCCTTCTAGTTTTCCTTCACCTTTTATTTTCCTTTCTATATGACAGAATTATTGAAAATATTCCTTAGAACCTAATTAAAAAGTGTTATAATTTTTGCTGTGCCATCAAAAATAATTTGGAAAACAAAGGGAGAAGGAAAGTTTTTTGTATTTGTGGATATTTTTCATTTCTTTGATCTTTCTTTTATTGTAATTTTGCAAGGTTCTTTTATTATTTTCTTTCTTTTTAGAGAATTTCCTTTATCCATTATTTTAGATAGCTTTTCTGGTGACAGATCCTTCTAGTTTTCCTTCATCTGGGAATGTCTTGGTTTCCCTTCATTCCCAAAGGATGCTTCCCCTGGGAATAGGATTCCTGGTTGATGATTCTTTTATTTCAGCACCTAAAAAATATTGTGTTTCTTCCTTCTGGCCTCCGTGACTTCTGAGAACTCTGTTTCATTCACATAGTTTTTCTTCTTTAGGTAAAGTCATTTTTCTCTGTATGCTTTTAGGATTTTTTTTTTTGTCTTTACTGTTAAGAAGTTTAATTATATATTTTGATGCAGTTTTCTTAGAGTTCATCCTGTTTGGCGTTTGTTCAGCTTGTTAAAAATGCAGGCTTTAGTGTATAGCACGTGGAACTCTGTTTAATGTTATGTGGCAGCTTGGATGGGAGGAAAGTTTGAGGGACAATGGGTACATGCATATGTATAGCTGGGTCCCTTCGCTGTTCACCTGAAACTATTAAATTGTTAATTGGCTATGCTGCTGCTGCTGCTAAGTCACTTCAGTCATGTCCGACTCTGTGCGACCCCATAGATGGCAGCCCACCAGGCTCCCCGGTCCCTGGGATTCTCCAGGCAAGAACACTGGAGTGGGTTGCCATTTCTTTCTCCAGTGCATGAAAGTGAAAAGTGAAAGTGAAGTCGCTTAGTCTTGTCTGACTGTTAGCGACCTCATGGACTGCAGCCCACCAGGCTCCTCTGTCCATGGGATTTTCCAGGCCCCAATATAAAATAAAAAAGTTTAAATTAAAAAGATGCAGACTTAGGCTTCTTGCCAAATGGGAACATTTTTCAGTGATTATTTCTTTGAGTACCTTTACCTCGTCCTTCCAGGACTGTGATGCCAGAAATGTTAGATGCTCTGGTATGGGCCCATATGTCACCAATGCTCTGCTCATCATCCTAGGCAGTTCTTTGCCTTTGTTCAGACCCAGTAATTTTCTCCTGTTATATCTTTAGTTTATGGATTCTTTTCCCCACCCTTCATCTTCCTGGTGAGCCTATCCACTGATATTCATATTCTGGTTTAACATGTTTTTCAGTTATAAAGTTTCCATTTGGTTTTTCTTTTCTCTTTCTTTCTTTCCATTCCTTCCTTTCTTTTCTCTCTGTCTTTTCAGGGATTTTGTATTTCTTTTTTCAGGCTTCCCGTTTCTCATTTGTTCCAAGCATGTTCATAATTGCTGATTGATGCATTTTTGTCATGCATGGTGTAAAATCTTTCTCAGATAATTCTAACATGTTTCACCTTGGTGTTGATCTCTACTGATTGCACTTTTTATTTCAATTTTATATCTTCTCCTGCTCTTTGTATGATGAGTGATTTTTCTGTCGCAACTTGGACATTTCATATTATGTGATAAGCTTCTGCATCTTTGTAAACTTTCTATTGTTGCTGCCTTCCTCTGTGTTCTTCCAAGAGAAGGAAGACTGCTGTTTCCTTGTTGCCAGATGGGCCCCTCACAGTTAGGTGAGAGCTCCCATTGCTGCCTGGTGGCATTGGGCATCTTTTCTTCCTGGTGTAGCCTCCTGACACTGGGGTACCTCCGTATGCCTGGCCATGGGGATAGCCCTGCCTCCTAGGACAAAGACTCAGGGGAAGAGGAGAAGCAACTGGTGCTTGCTGCTGGCTGGGGAGGCAGCCCTGCCTGCACCATCCCCTCAAACACCTACTGATTCTCGAGGGCAGGGCCTTGTTACTGGTCCAGGTGGAATGAGGGCCAGCTCCCTACTTGGCCTCCTGCAGTACCCTCCAGGGAGGGCTGGGTACCTATCACAGCATCTGGAAGGCAGGGTGCTGCTACCTGCCTGGTCCTTGCTGCTGTGAATAAGGGTGAGGCCACAGCTGTTTCTATGATGCTGAGTTCCAGTAGAGAGGTTATTGTATGAAAGATTTCTGTCTCCCTAAGCTGTGAAAAAGGCTGAGCACTAAAGAAGTGATGCTTTTGAACTGTGGTGTTGGAGAAGACTCTTGAGACTCCCTTGGACTACAAGGAGATCCAAACAGTCCATTCTGAAGGAGATCAGCCCTGGGATTTCTTTGGAAGGACTGATGCTAAAGCTGAAACTCCAATACTTTGGCCACCTCATGCAAAGAGTTGACTCATTGGAAAAGACTCTGATGCTGGGAGGGATTGTGGGCAGGAGGAGAAAGGGACGACCGAGGATGAGATGGCTGGATGGCATTACTGACTCGATGAACGAGAGTCTGAGTGAACTCCGGGAGTTGATGATGGACAGGGAGGCCTGGCATGCTGCAATTCATGGGGTCGCAAAGAGTCGGACACAACTGAGTGACTGAACTGAACTGAACTGAAGCTGCCCCTTCCTTTGTCCTCTGTCTAGAAGGAGGGGCTGTTATTGGGGCTATTTCTGTCTGTACCCATTGGCATTTTCAGTTCCTAATCTAGGATATCTGAAGCAAAAAAGAAATGCAAGAACTCACCACCGTGTCCTTCCTTGGCCCCCAAGGTCTCCAGTTGACCTGCTTCCTTTTCTCCGCCTCCACAGCCTTATGTTAGCTTTTTATAATGTCCAGGGTGTGCCCCCTCAACCTTCCTGAGAGCAGAAGGGCCCCATGTTCTTTCAAGGGCCCTCAGCATCCTCCTTGTACCTGTACCTTGCCTCCTCCATTCTCGAGAATAAATAGAGATGTATCAGTTGGCTGCTCTTAAGCATCTGCTCATGTTGCAACCCTCCTATCTACTAATCCAGTTCAGACCTACTGCCTCCATACATCAGGAACACACCTTCTCAAAGAAATCATGGTTCTCTTTCCCAGGACTTTACTTTCTTCTCTGTTACCACCAGTGCCACCCAGTGGTACCTAAAAGAGCCAATGACTGATGAAAGGTTCGTGTTGGCACATCAAAGAACTGGCATTTCTTTGTGAGAAGCTTAGGATTTCCTTCTGAAATATACACGTGTTTCTCCAGGGCACACACGTGTTTCTCCAGGGCACTAACAGAAGGAGGGATCCCTGAGGCCCTTACACCCCAGGGTGATGTTCACTCTTTGAGTTTTTGACTCTGTCAACCCCTCCATTCACGTCTCCCTGTCTTTTCCCACTTCCTCATGTTTCCAGCCCACTGATCTCCCAACGCACTGACCTGAACCCTGGTCAAGAAATCTGGATTAACACAGTAAAGCTGTGCTAAAGAATAGGTATCCCATCTCCAGCAGTGTCAGAGTCAGCTCCGTCGTCTGAAATGTCCTGGGACCTGACTAACTGCAGAAATTCCCAATCACAGAGAATGTCACATGAACTTGGAATCTTAACATATTCGCTGACTGGAGAAAAATGCACAGACTAAAAGTTGAGATTTATGTTTTATTTGGGAGTATTCTTAGGACTTCAGTCCTGGGAGACTGCATCTCAGAGAACGCTGAGAGAACTGCTCCCAAGAGGAAGATGGGAGCCAGGTTACACAAGTCTTTACAAAAAAGACTAGGTGGTTGGAACAAAAGGTTATTGTTAATCTTTTAACAGATTAAAAACCAGACTTCTCAAGTTAATGAATTTAGCTCTTTTCTCTGTAAGGGGAGATGCAAGAGTCTGGGCTTAGTGAAGTCATTTCTCTGATGTGCACCTGTGTTTTCTCATCCTGAATCTCCTTCGGATGCATCATTGGGGGCGGCTGCAGGACTGACTGCCAAATGAGGGGCATCCTCAGGGCTCACTGGAGAGGGGGGTGGTGGCTGTTATGTGATTGGTTAATGACTGCAACATTCTTTGTTTACTGACATGCCAGCAGAATTTTAGGCCTTAATTCCACGAATCAGCGCCTTGGTGGAAGCAGATTCTTTACACTCAGATTTTCAGAGTAATAGAGAACATGCCAGCATGATCTGTGAGCATAGATATAAAAGATAAGTAGGATCCAGGATATTAGACTGAATTATCCTAAATTTGGCTTTCAAGCTTTAAAATAACTACCCAATGAGTAAAACAACATATTTAAATAATTTAAATAAACACACACTTAAATAAATCAACATATTTTAAAACTCCTATGTTTTTATTCTCTCTGTTTTTAGCAACGAGTAATAGCATACATGGCTGGATTCTGAAACTACTAGAACATTTTGATACTAAAATCATAGAATAATGCTTTAGAGTTGAAAAGTTGACCAGAGGTTTTCATCTCCATGATTTTCCTGGTAGCTCAGCTGGTAAAGAATCCACGTGCTGTGCAGGAGACCCCAGTTGGACCCCAATCAGGAAGATCTGCTGGAGAAGGGATAGGCTACCTGCTCCAGTATTCTTGGGCTTCTTGGTGACTCAGCTGGTAAAGAATTCACCTGCAATGTGGGAGACCTAGGTTTGATCCCTGGGTTGGGAAGATCCCCTGAAGAAATAAAAGGCTACCCACTCCAGTATTCTGGCCTGGAGAATTCTATGGACTGTGTAGTCCAAGAATTCGCAAAGAGTCAGACACAACTGAGTGACTCTCACTTTTCATCTCCAGAAATTAATTTAAGATACTCTTACTTCTTACAAAATGAACTTTGCAAGATGCACAAGAACCTATGTGAAATTTGTATCCTGAGAAAAGCTTCAAAATGAAAATGAGTCCAAAAAGTACTCAACTTTAATAGGCATGTCCAACTTACAGCAAATATAAGTTGACAAATTCAGAAGATTGTTGTACATTGACACATGAAAGAAAATATGAAAAAGGAAATTTAAAAACCATTGTCCTTTTAATTTATTGAATTTGCTGATGTAAAATGTAATTATGACTTTAGTTTCAAAATACTTTGTTCTAGTATATTTTGCTTTTCAAAGTACAAATTTTTGCTCAGTAACTTCAATCAGGGAATATATCACTTATTTTCAGACAGAATAACAGTAGCGATTAGTGAAACTGCTGCTGCTGTTGCTGCTAAGTCGCTTCAGTTGTATCCAACTCTGTGCGACCCCATAGACGGCAGCCCACCAGGCTCCTCTGTCCCTGGGGTTCTCCGGGCAAGAACACTGGAGTGGGTTGCCATTTCCTTCTCCAATACATGAAAGTGAGAAGTGAAAGTGAAGTCACTCAGTCATGTCTGACTCTTAGTGACCCCATGGACTGCAGCCTACCAGGCTCCTGCATCCATGGGATTTTCCAGGCAAGAGTACTGGAGTGGGGTGCCATTGCCTTCTCTGGATTAATGAAAGCACTGTGAAATTTGAATTACAGAAGTCCTAATATTTTGTTTATTGATTTGTTCATTCATGTGTTTCTACTTTTATTCAATCAAAACAGTTGAGGACCTATTGATGTTCACATGAACTTATTTCCAACCCCTAGTATCCTTCATAGTCTTCCTTCATAGCTCAGTCTGTAAAGAATCAAACTGCAATGCAGGAAACCGAGGTTTGATTCCTGGGTCGGGAAGGTCCTCTGGAGAAGGAAATGGCAACCCACTCCAGTATTCTCGCCTGGAGAATCCCATGGACAGAGGAGCTTGGCAGGCTACAGTCTATGGGGTCGCAAGAGTCAGACATGACTTAGTGACTAAACCACCACTGGTATCCACCAGATGAGTTAGAGCTGCATTTCATGTAGCATGAATGATTGCTATTTCTTTATGATAATGGTATGTATTTTAACATAAGAATTGATTTAAATATGGTAAAGTATATAGGAATTATTCCCTTAGGAGAATCTTTATCATCTGTAGAGGATACCTTTATCACCATGAAATCACACCTAAGTATTCTGGCCAAGAAATATCATCATTGAAAAAAAGAGAATAAGAATTTATTTTTTATTCCATCCAGCATCTCCCTAAAATTAAAAAAAAAAAACAATATTGTTTACTGTGATTTGCTTTTGCATGTGTGAAGATGCAAGCTGGGAAGGACCACAAAGACAATCTTAGAGGCTACAGTTGGGAGCCTTTCGAAGTTCTTCTGTGCATCATTTTTCATCCTCGACAGTCTCATTATCGTAGCATTAATACCTCATTTTTGCTACCAGTAATTTTCAGAAATGACAACTTTCTATGATGAAAGTAACTGAGTCACATGTTCATAAGAGGAGCAATGGGGGAATTATAAATTAGAGAATTATAGTACCAAGATCACTTTTAAGAATGTGTTAAGTAGAGTTACTGTCTTATTTTAAGTAGTTCATTTAGTCCCTATACATATAATATTATGATGCTTAAAATAGTATTTATTTTGTAAATATTTATTAAATAGTATTTACTAAATAATATTTAAGTGTTTATTAAATAATATTTATTTTGTAAGTACAAAATGGTATTTATTTTATCTTTGTACTCTTGTGTAGATTTGATTTGATATTGATGTGCAGAGTGATAAAGAAAGTTGTGTTTGTATGAAGTCTTTGATGAGACCAGTTAACTAGATAAAGAATTGTGAGTGGTAGTGAACCTACTTTCATTCCTTATTCAATTCTGTCACATCATTGAAAATTACTTCCATTGTAGACATTCTCTCCCCAAACACACACACACACATGCTCACACCCCTCATTTCAAATATCAAAATCTCCAAATACAGTTATAGAGAGGGTTTAATAAATTAAATGATTAAAAATTTAGTATAACCAAACTGAAACTTTTGGAAGTGCTTTTTCATGTTATCACTTTAACACTGAAGTAATTATTGTTCTTTTAGGTATTTACTATATTTAAACAGTCTTTCAGAATAAATATAACATGCATTGTCTGCATTTTGAATAAACTATAAAGATATTAATACAATTTTATAATGATTAACATTGCTGACAGAATCTATAAATAAGAATAAATTTAGGTTTAAAAACTAGAAAATTTGAGGTGTTTAAATGTATGACTTAGATTATAGTATCATATAAATTTGGCTACTTGTCTGGCTACTTACAGATAATGAAACCATTCGTGAATAAAATACAGCTCAGAGTAAATGCATTTCTAAAGTAAATATGTACAGCCTTCTATGTGAAAAAGTAAAAAAAATGAAACTGATAAGAAACATGCTTCCTGAGTTACTGTCAGAAGCTTAAGTCCTCCTTTGTTTTGATATGTGGATTCCAAAGCATCATTAGTGCTTTTGGAGTGGAGGATTCTAAAGGGAGGAAGAGTCTGAAGTACCCACAGAAGGCTGCTCTGAGAGTGAGAATAATGCAAAGGTTTGTTACATAGAGGCTGTTCCCAGTTTCTCTTCCAGTGCAGATTGTGATTCAGTCTTTATGCAGTTCACTTACACATCCTTCAAACCACACTGAAAAACTGGATCTTCAAATTGTGTCTTCTGTTTGTGACACTTACTGGGAAGGTGTGTGAGTGGAAATGTGTGTGTGTGTGTATGTGTGTTTGTGTGTGATGATGGACTGCTTGCTGAAAGTGACCTTTTAAAATTTCAAATTGGGGAGTTTCAATAGATGACATGGGAGTAAAATTTAAATATATGTACTCATGCATATATATGAATAATTCCCCAAAGTTGCATTTAAATTACTTCGATTCTAGTTGCCAGCTTTGTTCTGTCTCATTCTATTGATGAGTCCTTATTTTCTCCAGACATTTTCCTAGATGCTGTGTAAAACTGATTTGGATCAGACTCTGGATCAGTGGTGACTCATCAAGACATAATTCCCCTTTAAGCCCCACTGAGCTCTTACACTGGGGTGACTGGAATTACACATTAAAAAAATGGGGGTCAGAAATCTCCCTTTTTCAGGTTTGCTTCCTTTAGCTCAAAGTCCAATCAAACCAGAATGGCGCTGAATAGACATTTTCTAAATATTTTAATATATTGACGATTCCCTTTTTTTTTTTTTAACATATAAGACATTCAAGAAGGATGAACTTCCAGAGCCTCAATCCCCTTCCTACTTATTAACCGTTTCTTGTATACTCTCTGTTTATCATTTGTTTATTTGGTTGCCCTGGGTCTTAGTTGAGACCCATGGCATCTTCTGCTGTGATGCGTGGTCTTCTGTAGTTGAGTCGCATGTGCTCAGTGGTTGTGGGTGTACAGGCTTAGTTTCTGTGCAGGATGTGAGATCTTAGCTCCCCAACCAGCAGTCAAACCCATGTTCCTTGCATTGGAAGGCAGATTCATAACCACTGGACCACCAGGGAAGTCCACTTTTTGTGTGCTTTTGCACTATTATATTACCTAAACTATTTATTTACTTAAACATCTTTTTCAAAAGTTCTTACCCAACAGGACTGTACAAATATCTATGTGGTCTTATGATATAATGGTAAAGCCAATATTTGTAAATCAGCTTTAAAAAGCATTACTAGTGCTTATTCAAGATTGAAAAATATAGAAATAACTTAAATGCACAAAGTCAGAATGATGTGTAAACATGTTTTCATTTTTTTTTTTTAACTCAGTTTAATTTGATTGTCTTTGCTATCCACCTCTAAACACTGCCACTTGACTTGGCTCAGAAAACATGCCTCAGTGTCTATTCAGATAAAGGACAGTGTCCTGGTACCTGGAAGACTGCTGGAGAATAATTTGTTTATGTCTTACATTGAGCATATTTTTTACCCAGGCATAATCTAGTAAATATAAATAAAATTCAACAAATTACTCAACATATTACAATAATAGGCAAAAACTAGTGTAACTCTAGTATACTGAGAGTATGGTAACATGGGTTCCTTTTTTGGTAAAAGTAGTAAATATTTTAGTGAAGACTCCAAAGGTGAATCACAAAGGTTGAAAGTAAGAACAGTGGAAGATTAAGCAGTGGAGGCACTCCTTAAACCACTGGTCAGCACTATACATCTGTCTTTTCCAGGAACTTTTCTGAGGGCCAGAGAGAGTTCAGCATGAAATAATGATTTTGTGTATTATAGGAAATTGAGTCAAATTTAGAAATTCAGAGATGATCAGCTGAATATTTTCTGTAGGATATGATCTGGTTGAAATATACCCAATTTCTTTGGCTTCTCCAGCTATTTTATCTTTAGTCAAAAAGTGATGAGTGCCTTTCATTCATCAGTCTTTGGTTCATGATCATTGTGACCATTTTTAGTTATTTGTGAGTGTGGTTTATAGATGTAGTCTGTCTCACTGAAGGAACACATGCTTCAGTCATTTATAAACCACTCAATTTGGAAATAGAATCCCTAGGAAAGTCAAAGGTTAGAAGACCAGAAGATCTTTGTATTCTGTATAGTCTACTAATGATATGTGTCATACTTCAATGTTGGATTTTTATTATTTATTAGTCTTTCAGCTGAGAATTCTCTCAAGCCTGGGAGCACCTAAGATAAATGATGATAGATACCTTGATCCCGTAACATAAAACAACCTCCTGAAAGTTTATGCCCATGACTTAAGCCTTGTTACAGAGGCAACGTTTTAGAGCCGTAAATGTTCAGGTAATTATGTGGCTTAATCAGTGGATTATTATTTCTGTTAGTGGGTTAAATGAGACACTAGCCAACTGAATAAATCGCAAATTTTTTAAAATATAATTTTGAAGATTCTTTATAAATAGAAAAAATTCTCAATACCCTCTGTCTTTAATTGTTATTCTCAGGTTGGTGAGACCAGATGCAAAAAGGTTTGTACGTCCAAGTCTGATCTGAGATCTAACGACTTCAGCATCGTGGGAAGCTTACCGAGAGATTTTGAATTGTCCAATTATGACTGCTATGGAAACCCATTGAGGTCAACAACGGACTTGGGAAGTCTCAGGCCAAGAACAACAAGAAGCCGCCTCCTGCCAAACCCGTTATTCCGACAGCAGCAAAGAGAATCGACCTTTACGCGAGAGCCTTGTTTCCTTTCTGCTTCTTATTCTTCAACGTTATCTACTGGTCTATATATTTATGATAAACCCTTTCCATTCATATGAAGTAAAATCCCATTGCATTGTGACCGACCTCGTTCATAAATGCCAATCTGTGAACAATCTTTGCATTTTCATAGCAGTGTATTGCATTTTGGATGCCATGGGATTGTAACACAAATATGGCACCCTCATGTGGAATGGCAGCATGACTGTGTTACGTCTGTGCTCTAATCATGATGTACTTAGGTAAAGCAAGCATAGTTGCTTTAGGAATAAATGAAGGATAAGCATACTACATAAAATAAAATCCAAACATTTCTCTCCAGTTAGTGTAAATTGCAAACACTTCTGATAATTCTGATAATAAAATGGTATGCACGCTGAACCCTGTTAAGATCAGCATTCCAATGTATGTAGCATTTCAAATCTTCCTTGTAACTTTCAGAGAAAGCCATCTTATTCTTGTATAATTTTAGATGGTATTATTACAGATAAAGCAAAATTATATTACATATGGTATAACTTTATAAGTAGAAATATATCAGCTATAATTATGTGGGGGCTGTGGAGAAATAAAGTTCAAAAAGATTCCTAATTTGTAAAGTCAGCTAATTTTAAAGTGTGCCTGTGTTGGCAATGCCAGGAAAATAAAA
>SJYC01143090.1:19-55686 GCA_006408675.1 Madoqua kirkii
TGTGCCTTAAAGAGTCATAAATATTTTAAATTGGAATATAGTAATGAATATTGTGATTTCATACCATTTTTAAGAAACCAAGAAGAAAATACCTTATTACTAGAAGTAACTTGAGTTAGGAAGAAAAATCCATAATCATTAAATTAAAATCATTAAAAGATTTTAGCTTCTTTCTTTCATTAAAATGCTAGCATATTTTAAAGTAAAATTAATTTTTTTCATTTCCTTTTTTCATATTTGAATAATGTTTGACTTGTTACAAAGCATTTAACAATTAAGTAAATGATTACTTCATTAGGCCTCATCTCTAGTTGCATTTTCTTTCTTGCTGAAAGTCTGGACTACTTAAATTTACTTGCTTTGATCTTGTTCCAACTTGAAAATAAGTACTTTCTGGTCTATAAGACTTGAATTTCCTAGTAATATCAGAGCCAAAGTACCTTTTTATTTCTCCATAGCTGATACTAGGACTATCAGTAATCCACGTAACATAAACATGAGGCCAAATAAGTGTATTTACATTATGTGAAGAATTTCATAGCAGCTGAGATCTTGGATGGTTAATTCAATAATAAAGTGTGTTTACATACAGTTTATGCAAACTGCAACCTATATTTCAAGGCTATTTTATTGAAGACTTTAATTTGTAAAAGAGTCACTGATTACTAAATCTTTATGAAATGAGATGTATCTAATCCTCTGTGGTCTTTCAGCACCCTCTAGTTGCAAAAGCTTAGCCATCTGAATCATTTTAAAATTGCCACAAGTCACCCTATCGGTAGACTTAACATCCTGTTAAGACCCAGGGCAGTAGTATCTTAATGGTACTGTGACAGGAAAAAAGTGTCTTGAAAAAGACTTAGACCATTTAAATTTGTATTAATAATTATTATACTTCCTTATAGTCTCTTTTCTTTATCCTTGCAAATTTCATTCCTATTAGGGAGTTTGATTTCCATACAGTTTTAAGTGGGATATGTACCCAGTGGAAAATAGCTCTCATTTTGTAAGAGTTTATTTCTTGAAAATAATGTGAATGAATTTCTTTCTGTAATATAATATTGCAGCCTCCTAAGATCCATTTTACTACCCAAATATATACAAATAGCTATCCCAGGATTAAGTGTATATATATAACTACCAATAGAACATTACACAATGATCATGATGCAGTACAATCAGTTTCCACTAACAGTTGCTTTCTATCGTTATGTTAAGAATTTAGCCGTTAACCCCAGGGTAGTTCTGATCTGTGTACTTTAAATATTATGTCTTTCTAGGAAACTTGCAGTATTTACCTGGATATCAGTGTTGCAAATTTGATCTTTCCAAAATAAAAATGATCTTCTCCTTACAAATCAGTGGCTTCTCTTATTTTCTGTTCCTGATTTAAAAAAAAAAAAATCTCACTATTTCAGTCCTCTAAGGTCCATCCACCTTCCTTTCTCACATGGTATCTGATGTCAAGTTCCAAGCCCTAAATTTCTCTCCCTTACGCTGATCACCTGGTCTCCATTTCTGCAAACATCACCGAATTTGTTTCCCTTTTATGTTCATCAGACTGTTACAGCAGTCTGAAGGCTCCCTCTTCATAACTCTGTTTTTGAATTTACTTTGTGATGTTTATTTTTTAACTGCATAATACATAGATATCTTGTTGCATTAGAAAAACAGATGTATTTAAAGTAAGCACTTAATGCTGGTGTTATCACCGTCTTTCTACAAACTCTCCTCTCTTCCCAGAGGTCACCACTGTCTTTGAGCATCTAGGCCTTACTCTAGGCATCTACAACCTGTATCTACTTTTTAAATATAAAGCACAATTTAACATCAATGGAATTTTACCATATGTACAGTTTTTCAGTTTATTAATTTTTCATCTACTGAGGATCTTGAGTGAGTGAAGTCGCTCAGTCGTGTCTGACTCTTTGCGAACCCGTGGACTGTAGCCTACCAGGCTCCTCCATCCATAGGATTCTCCAGGCAAGAATACTGAAGTGGGTTGTCATTTCCTTCTTCACATCTATATTTGGCCTCCTATTATTCTTTAGTGTGAATGTACCTGAATTTAGCTACTTTTTAAACACAAATGTTTGTTGTTTTTGCTTTCTTTTTAAAAAATATTATCTTGTTTTTTTTAATATTTATTTGGCTGCACCAGATCTTAGTGGCACATGGCATCTTTAGTTGCAGCAACTGGAATCTAGTTCCTCGACCAGGGATCAGTCATTTACCTGGAACCTCTGCTTTGGGAATGTAAAATTTTAGCCACTGGGCCATCAGGGACATTCTGTTTATCCCTTCTAATGCAAAATAGCATTGCATTAAATGTTTTTGCTCACATATGCATATACTTCCGTAAGGTAGAGATCAGAAGAGGAGTTACTGAGTTGAAAAATGTCTGTGTTTTAATTTCTGGTGTGTGGGCTCAGTTGTGACTGACTCGTGGCCCCATGGATGCTACGCAGCCTGCCAGGCTCTTCTGCTCCTGGAAGATTCCAGGCCAGAATGCTGGAGTGGGGTGCCATTTCCTATTCCAACCCGCATCTCTTGCCTCTCCTACACTGGCAGATAGATTCTTTACCACTAGTGCCACTTGGAAAGCCCATTAAATTCTGGTAGATTTTACTAACATTCCTTCCAAAACTCCTCCAAAGTAGATTGTCAGTATGCTGTGTGCAAACGTTCACAGCCTAGCCAGCTCTTAACCTGTTGAATGCTGTGGACATACTACTTTTCTTTTTTAAACACTTTTTTGACATTGTTTCAAACTTTCAAAAAACGTGCAAAAATATTACAAAGAATTCCTGTGCACCATTCATCCAGGTGCCCAAAGGTTAGTATTTCATCACAGTTGCTTTATTTTCTCTCTCTCACTTTGTGTGTGCAAAGGAGACACTTTTATTCTGAAACATTTAAAAGAAAGTTGCAGATATGATGATGTTCCTTTACACTTACACCCTTCAATGTTTGTTTCCTAAACAAGAAACTCCTTTCATAATCACAGTAGTACTAGGTACCCAGTGGAGAAGGAAATGACAACCCACTCCAGTACTCTTGTCTGGAGAATGCCATGAATGAAGGAGCCTGGTAGGCTGCAGTCGATAGGGTTGCAACGAGTCGGACATGACTGAGCGACTTCACTTCACTCACTTCATACTTTATCGTTGGAGAAGAAAATGGCAACTCACTCCAGTATTCTCACCTGAAGAATCCCATAGACAAAGAAGCCTGGCGGGCCATGGTCCATCGGGTACCAGAGAGTCTGACATGACTGAAGTGACTAAGTACGCATACATTAGGTACCCAGATAAAGAAATTGACATTGATGAATTAGTATAATCTAGTGAATTTATTCAAATTTGCCCATTGTCCCACTTTTTTTTTTTCTTTTTTTGATCAGGATGCAATTCAATATCACATTCATTCTCTACTTGTTTGCCATGATGTTAATTTCTTTAAAATAAAGATGAAAGTCGGTTTCACTGGTGGCTCCATGGTAAAGAATCTGCCTGCCAATTCTGGAGACACGGGTTCAGTCCCTGTTCTGAGAGGATTCTACATGCTGCAGAGCAGCTTAGCCTTTGGGCCATAACTATTAAACTTATGCTCCAGAACCTGGGAGCCTCAACTGCTGAGCCCACGTGCAGCAACTACTGAAGCCCGCATGCCCTAGAGCCTGTGCTCTGCAACAAGAGAGGCCCCCACAATGAGGAGTCCACATACCGCAACTACAGAATAGTTGTAGTTTCGCCACCACTAGAGAAAAGCTGGCACAGCAAAGAAGACCCAGGACAGCCATTAAAAAAAAAAGGGGGGGGGGGAGGCAAATAACCTTTAATAAGGATTTATTGTTAGAATATCATTACCTTGTTTTAGAAAAGTAGAATTTGCCACTTATATTTTCAAATTAAATTCATATGCTTATACAACATATCAATGATCTAGCATTTACTAACTCCTCTCTAACTTTTTTTTTTATGAAGCTAGTCTTAACCTTTTAAGAGGTTAGTGTCCAGTTCTTTCTTTACATCAATGGAGTATATATCTATACTTTACAGACTTTCTTGATTGATATTAATGGGTAACAGAGATGCCATATTCAAAAGTGATTATAATGTCAGTGTTTGTAATATGCATAAACTTGATATTTTTAATTTTGATACAGACACACGCATTTTCTCTACACACACACACACACATACACATACATGTATTATTAAATTTTGTCCTTACCCAGTAAGAGCAATGAGAAAATTCATGAATTCTGTTCTAGTTGGAATTTCTGTACTCCAAACAATAAGTGCATTTTGACTCCCATAAGTATTTTTTTAATTTCTCAAACCAGAAGTCAAGGGATACCTCTGTGTGTGTGTGTGTGTGTGTGTGTGTGTGTGTATGTGTTAGTCACTCAATTATGTCCAACTCTTTGCAACACTATGGACTGTAGTGTCCCAGGCTCCTCTGTCCATGGAATTTCCCAGGGAAGTATATTGGAGTAGGTTACCATGCCCTTCTCCTCAAGAGATACCTGGGTAGCAGGCAAGTTTGGCCTTGGAGAACAAAGTGAAACGGGGCAAAAACTAACAGAGTTTTGCCTAGAAAAGGCACTGGTCATAGCAAACACCGTCTTCCAACAACCCAAGAGACAACTTTACACATGCACAGCACCAGATGGTTAATACCGAAATCAGGTTGATTATAGTCATTGCAGCAAAAATAAGACCAGGAACTGACTGTGGTTCAGATGATGAACTCTTCACTGCAAAATTCAGACTCAAATTAAAGAAACTAGGGAAAATTTTTAGGCCATTCAGGTATAAACTAACTCAAATATCTTACGATTATACAGTGGAAGTGACAAATAGACTCAAAGGATCAGATCTGATAGACAGAGTGCCTGAGAACTATGGATGGAGGTTTGTGACATTGTACAGGAGGCAGTGATCAAGACCATACCCAAGAAAAAGAAAGGCAAAAAGGCAAAATGGCTGTCTGAGTGTCTGAGGAGGCCTTATAAATAGCTGAGAAAAAAAGAGAAACTAAAGGCAAAGGAGAAAAAGAAAGATATATACATCTAAATGCAGAATTCCAGAGAATAGCAAGGAGAGATAAGAAAGCATTCCACAGTGATCAATGCAAAGAAATAGAGGGAAATAATAGAAAGGGAAAGACTAGAGATCTCTACCAAAAAATTAGAGATACCAAGGGAATATTTCATGCAAAGATGGGCTCAATAAAAGAAAGAAACAGTATGGACCTAACAGAAGCAGAAGATATTAAGAAGAAGTGGCAAGAGTACAAAAAAGATCTTCATGACCCAGATAACCACAATGGTGTGATCACTCACCTAGAGCAAGACATCTTGGAGTGCAAAGTCAAGTAGGGACTTAAGAAGCATCACAATAAACAAAGCTAGTGGAGATGATGGGATTCTAATTGAGCTCTTTCAGATCCTAAAAGATGATGCTGTGAAAGTGCTACACTTAATATGCCAGCAAAATTGGAAAACGCAGCAGTAGCCACATGACTGGAAAGGGTCAGTTTCCATCCTAATACCAAAGAAAGGCAATGCCAAAGAATATTCAAACTACTGCACAATTGCATTCATTTCACACACTAGCAAATTAATGCTTAAAATTCTTCAAGCTAGGCTTCAACAGTACATGGACCAAGAAATTCCACACGTTCAAGCTGCATTTAGAAAAAGCAGTTGAACCAGAGATCAAATTGTCAACATCTGTTGAATCATAGAAAAAGCAAGATGATGCCAGAGAAAGGTTTTCTTCTTGCTAAAGCTTTTGACTATGTGGATCACAACAAACTGTGGAAAATTCTAAAGAGATGGGAACACCAGACCACATTACCTGCCTTCTGAAAAACCTTATGTGTAGGTTAAAAAGCAACAGTTAGAATCAGACGTGGAAAAATGGACTGGTTCCAAATTGGGAAGGGAGTATGTCAAGGCTGTATATTATCACCCTGTTTATTTAACTTATATGCAGAGTACATCAGGCGAAATGCTGGGCAGGATGAAGCACAAGCTAGAATCAAGATTGCTGGGAGAAATACCAACAACTTCAGATATGCAGATAACACCACACTTATGGCAGAAAGCAAAGAGAAACTAAAGAGCCTCTTGATGAAAGTGAAAGAGGAGAGTGAAAAAGCTGGCTTAAAATTCAATATCAAAAAACTAAGATCATGGCATCCAGTCCCATAACTTCATGGCAAATAGACAGGGAAACAATGGAAAGAGTGAGAGACTATTTTCTTGGGCTCCAAATTCACTGCAGGTGGTCACTGCAGCCATGAACTTAAAAGATGCTTGCTCCTTGGAAGAAAAGCTATGACCAACCTAGACAGCATATTAAAAAGCAGAGACATTACTTTACCAACAAATGTCCATCTAGTCAAAGCTGTGGTTTTTCCAGTAGTTATGTATGGGTGTGAGAGTTGGACCATGAAGAAAGCTGAGCACCAAAGAATTGATGTTTTTTAACCATGGTGTTGGAGAAAACTCTTGAGAATCCTTTGGCCTTCAGGGAGATCAAATCAGTCAATCTTAAAGGAAATCAACCCTGAATATTCATTGGAAGGACTGATGCTGAATCTGAGGTTCCAATACTTTGGTCACTTGATTCAAAGGAGTGACTCATTGGAAAAGACCCTTATTCTGGGAATGACTGAAGGCCGGCAGAGAAGTGGACGACATAGGATAAAATAGTTGCGTGGCATCACCGACTTGGACATGAGTTTGAGCAAGCCCAGGGAGTTGGTGATGAACAGGGAAGTCTGGCGTGCTGCAGTCCATAGGGTTGCAGAGAGTTGGACCGGAATCAGTGACTGAACTGAACTGAACATGTATCATACCCCAAACAGTCTTTCTAAATCTTCTCAGTGTAGGATAGTAAATAAAAAATTGTAAATACATAATTGCTTATTGGGTACTTAAAAATATTCAAGGTCTTGTATTAGCTTAAGATGAAGAAAATTTTAAGGGTGGAATCACTCCTTAATGATAGTCAACAGTACGAGAGAGATAAGTATGTTAATTACAGAAATCACTATAATACAAATCAGAATGCATAATGCATATCATTTAAAAACATAAGAGAAGAAAATCATTAAAATTAAATGCCTTGTCTTAAAGAAAAATAAGTAAAAATTGCTTCAGCCAAATAAAGGTCATTTTACTACAGATCACAGAATTTTGAAGCTGGACATTAACTAAAAGAAAAAGTACTAATTGTAAAGTGTAGAAACATTGCCATTAAAAGTTAAAGTGCCATTTGAATTTTATTTCCTAGTTAATGTGACTGAGGAAATAATGAACAGGAAAGCAAATTTTCCATAGCTGAGGATGTAAAACACTTTACCTAGTGTTTGTTTCTTAACCAAAATTCCCATCTGATCTTAATCCTATAACTTGAAACAATTTTCAGAAAAAAAAAAAAATCCCAATTCGTAGCCTGAGGCAATGGCAGTTCAGTTAACGTGATTCACAGTGAGGCAAGCAGGAGTCAGAGTGCTCTGTGAAGCAGAGAGAATGCAGTCAATTACCTCATCAAATAGGGATTTTATTAGTCAATTAGCATTACCTTGCCCCTATGCCTTGGCTAACACATAACAGAAAACCTATTTTGTTAGATGGTAAACAAGGTGAAGAGGCAAGTGATTTTAGCTTTTGAAAGTCTCAGCGGAGTTTATTGTATGTTCTCAAGGGACGTGCTTTTAAGTGTTTATAAGAGTTGCAAAATCGAAGGAACATGGCATTTCAAAATAGTAAATACTCTG
Source organism: Madoqua kirkii (assembly GCA_006408675.1). NCBI lineage: Eukaryota > Metazoa > Chordata > Mammalia > Artiodactyla > Bovidae > Madoqua > Madoqua kirkii. The sequence goes on from SJYC01143090.1 coordinate 7,817, forward strand.
GTTGCTTTTCTTGCAGGACCACAACCTAGTTCCACAAAGCTATTAGAAACCTCCTGAGGACATGAACTTGATACACAAGAGCAGCAGCATCTCTGCTGCTTACTAACAAAGTTAAGCATTTTTTCGTAAATCTAAGTCAGAATCTGCCGACTTGTCAGCTATGAAGATGATATTTCACTCACTGAGAAAATATAGCATGGAACTCATTAGCAGGAATACCTAATAAATTTTGCCTTGGACTATTATAAAGCCTCTTTATAAGCACAGTTGCCTGTCTCTGGTTAATTCCTTTGTATACTCAAAAGCCCTTTCATTCAAAAATCACTAGAATCGCCTATCAGTCCACCGGCATCTTGGAAGCTTTCAAATTTCCAAGGAATTAACTTAAATATCCAAATAAAAATGTGAAAATTCCCAAGAAATATACATGGGACATGCATCTTATAGAAATAATCCCAGAGTCTATGCTATGTCAGAAGCCTATCCAGTGTGTAGTCACAGAGGGAGCAGGAGAGAGTAGAAAGATTGGGCTAAAAAAATAATAGTGTGTGGTTATAGCTTTGGGTTTGTCATTTACAACACTGCAGACCTTGTTAAAGAATCTTCTTCTCAATTATCCTATTTTCAAAGAGGGATTAAAAACAACCTAAAAATTACCAACTACAGCATAAAAATCTTTTGCAGTGTTTTACAACAAAAGACTTTGAAGCAGGTAGTCTGAGGTAGTGAATACACTAGAGTAAATGTTGGCAACTTTTTTTAACATCCTGAGCCTCAGTTTCCCCAATGAAAAGAACATAGTAACATTAATGTGAAGATATAATATATTATTATTTGTAGTCTCAGCAGAGTTCCCAGTGCAGAGTAAGTGTGCAGGAAATCATGGTTATTATTATCTCCTTTTATCTATTTCTACTGCAACACTATTTCTACTACACTACTTTTAATGACGTTTCAATCTTTCAAAATTTCTTCATTAGTGCAAAATCTCTCTATTAGCTAATAATATGCACTGACACTCATAATCGTTGAGCTCAATTTTGAATATAAAACAATTTAAAGAGATTAGCAAGAGCAGGAAATATCAATGTATATCAAAGTGTTCTTGGAATATTTTAAGGAGTTCTTGGATTATTTAGTTGGAGACCCATAATTTAGGAATTAGGTTGTGGCCAATGGAATGTCCAAAATTCGGAATCTGCATAGTTAAGAGTAATATTTTACATTTAGCCTATAAAAAGAAAAATAAATGAGAATGTTTCAGAATTAAAAAACAAAGAACAAGGAAAAGAATTTTCAAGATGCATTAAACAGGCTGTACAAATGAAGGTTATAATAACTCATGCATGTATGGAAGTGATTCATGTATTGTATGATCTCTTATAACTCATGCATGTATGGTACTAATAAAAGATGATTAATGCTCATTATGATCATCCTGGAAAACTGCATCCTTGTAAAATTCTTTCAGAAACAAAGAGAGAACACTAAATTATGTTCAATAGTATTGTTGTGTAAAATATTTTATTGTATTCTCCTTCTTTGAAAATTTGTAATCCAACTACTGAACAATGGCTATTCTCATTTAAAAAATATCCAGTTAACTAGTTCCATATAGACGGTAATGTGCTGCATTCAGAATTTCTCATTAAAAATGTTTGAGACCAACCACTAGATAATAAAACCATGTTTAACTCTCCTTAGGGTAATATGTTTGATATTATAGTCACAGTATTTATCCATTTATTGAAGAAGGCTTGTTAAATACTTAAAACATAAGTATAATGCCAAGAAGATACTAGATTTTAAAAAATACATACATACACACATACATATGAATGTATATATATGTGGATGTATGTGTATACGTGTGTGTTTGTGGGAAGAGGTTTATGCAAATATACGTATATATTTGTATATGTATATTCATTAAAAAATGTTATTTGCTCAGTCATGTCCAACTCTCTGCAGCCTCATGGACTGTAACCCCAGGCTCCTTGTCCATGGCATTCTCCAGGCAAGTATGCTGGAGTGGGTAGTCATTCCCTTCTCCAGGTGATCTTCCAACCCAGGGATCAAACCTCAGTCTCTTGTATTGCAAGCAGATTCTTTACTGTCTGAGCCACCAGGCCAACCATATGTATATATACATACATATAGTATGTAACATTAATTGGTATTTTATTTGTAACTAAGAGATACTCCATTTTTACTCTTTAGGAACTCTTACAGTGTAGCTATTTCATGTATATCTGAAACAATTTCACATGAAAGTTACATTAGGTGCTCTTTAAGGGAATGCCCATTTAAAGATCAAATAAAATAAGTGTGTGCTAATAGATATGAACCAGATGGCCCACAGAAAGAAGACTTAGTCTCAACAGATTGTTCCACTTATTTATTTACATGCAGTACACTGAAACATACTCACACTCTTGTATGTATCTCAGTTCATTCTGTCCCAACTCATAAAATGCACTGTCCTTCCCCAACCCCATCATTCCAGACATCAAGAACAGCTCTTCTTTTCTATCTGCCAAAAGGTTCTGGCAGGAAAGATGACCAGTTGCATCCATACTCATTTTGTTTTGTTCTTTTGGACTCATGTGCTCTTTAGGGTGAATCTAACTCCTTCCACATACACCAAGTCCTCCAGGGCATTTTTGACACTTTTAGAATGTCCCATTTTGGGGGATGTATATCTTGATACCCCACTCTTCTATCTTATTTCCTTTGTGCCTGCTAGAGTGTCTGTGTCATTATAAATAAAACCCACACATCCTGAAGCTTTCTGTGTTTTACTTCTATCTCTGCCATGCATGCACCTTATCAGAACTGTCCAGAGAATTGTTAGATATCAAATCATGAAACAGATCTCAAGCTCTGTGTGTTACAAGTAGCCTATGTTTATTTTCCTTCACCATCTAGGGATATGGGACTCGAAGTAGCATTTTTCTTGCTCTCTAATAATTTCTCCTAGATTATTTATCTACCTGTGTGTAGAGATGGAGAATGCACTGGCGACCCAAGCCAGTACTCTTGCCTGGAAAATCCCATGGACGGAGGAGCCTGGTAGGCTGCAGTCCATAGGGTCGCTAAGAGCCGGACACAACTGAGCGACTTCACTTGCACTTTTCACTTTCATGCATGGGAGAAGGAAATGGCAAACCACTCCAATGTTGTTGCCTGGAGAACCCCAGGGACAGAGGGACCTGGTGGTCTGCCATCTATAGGGTTGCATAGAGTCGAACAGGACTGATGCAACTTAGCAGCAGCAGCAGCATGTGTAGAGAAATACCTGCTTGTTTAACTTATATACAGAGTACATCATGAGAAACGTTGGACTGGAAGAAACACAAGCTGGAATCAAGATTGCTGGGAGAAATATCAATCACCTCAAATATGCAGATGACACCACCCTTATGGCAGAAAGTGAAGAGGAACTAAAAAGCCTCTTGATGAAACTGAAAGAGGAAAGCGAAAAAGTTGGCTTAAAGTTCAACATTGAGAAAATGAAGATCATGGCATCCGGTCCCATCACTTCATGGGAAATAGATGAGGAAACAGTGGAAACAGTGTCAGACTTTATTTTTGGGGGCTCCAAAATCACTGCTGATGGTGACTGCAGCCATGAAATTAAAAGACGCTTACTCTTTGGAAGAAAAGTTATGACCAACCTAGATAACATATTCAAAAGCAGAGACATTACTTTGCCAACTAAGGTCCGTCTAGTCAAGGCTATGGTTTTTCCTATGGTCATGTATGGATGTGAGAGTTGGACTGTGAAGAAAGCTGAGCGCCGAAGAATTGATGCTTTTGAACTGTGGTGTTGGAGAAGACTCTTGAGATTCCCCTGGACTGCAAGGAGATGCAACCAGTCCATTCTGAAGGAGATCAGCCCTGAGATTTCTTTGGAAGGAATGATGCTAAAGCTGAAACTCCAGCACTTTGGACACCTCATGTGAAGAGTTGACTCATTGGAAAAGACTCTGATGCTGGGAGGGATTGGGGGCAGGAGGAGAAGGGGACGACAGAGAAAGAGATGGCTGGATGGCATCACTGACTCAATAGACATGAGTCTGAGTGAACTGCGGGAGTTGGTGATGGACAGAGAGGCCAATAACATATTCAAAAGCAGAGACATTACTTTGCCAACTAAGGTCCGTCTAGTCAAGGCTATGGTTTTTCCTATGGTCATGTATGGATGTGAGAGTTGGACTGTGAAGAAAGCTGAGCGCCGAAGAATTGATGCTTTTGAACTGTGGTGTTGGAGAAGACTCTTGAGATTCCCCTGGACTGCAAGGAGATGCAACCAGTCCATTCTGAAGGAGATCAGCCCTGAGATTTCTTTGGAAGGAATGATGCTAAAGCTGAAACTCCAGCACTTTGGACACCTCATGTGAAGAGTTGACTCATTGGAAAAGACTCTGATGCTGGGAGGGATTGGGGGCAGGAGGAGAAGGGGACGACAGAGAAAGAGATGGCTGGATGGCATCACTGACTCAATAGACATGAGTCTGAGTGAACTGCAGGAGTTGGTGATGGACAGGGAGGCCTAGCGTGCTGGGATTCATGGGGTCGCAAAGAGTCGGACACGACTGAGAGACTGAACTGCACTGAACTGCTAGAGGTTGAGCTTTAACAAATCACCAAAGGCTGGGTGGCTTAAACCACAGCTGTCTATATTGCTCACAATTATGGAGGATGGTGGCCCCAAGTCAGGGTGCTAGCTTGGTCAAATTCTTGGGGATGGCTCCTTCCTGGTTACAAAGGAGTGTCTTCCTGTCTCTTTCACCCTCACATGGCAGAAAGAGAGCTGGCCAGCTCTCTGTCCACTTGTGTAACAGCACTAATCCCCTTCAAGAGAGCTCTACCCTCATGACCTAATGACCTCCTCAAACCTCAGTTTCCAAATACCATTACATGGGGGTCGGGGTATCAACATTTCAACATATGAATTTGGGGATAGCAGATATTTACAACATTGCACTATGTAAAATTCCTTTCTTTTTTTTAAACAAGTGGTGTGGCTGTGTACCCATAAAACTTTATGAACATTGAAGTTTGAATTCCATGTAATTTTTGCATGTCATAAAATATTTTCTGATTTTTTTGAAAACTAATGTAAAATATAAAAACCATTCTTTTTAAAATGTTTTTTTTGATTGTTCCAAAAGTCATATAAAACCTATTATTTTAACCCTATTTAACTGTGCAGTTCAGTGGCACTAAGTACATTCACATTGTAACTTTCACCATCTTCCATCCCTCCAAATTTTTATCTTCCTAAACTGAAATGCCATCCTCATTAAACACTAACTCCCCATCCTCTCTCCACCTCCTCCAACATCCTCAATCCCTTACTCTCACTTGTGTTATCTCCCTGTTTTACACTTTTATTTTGTGTATATGAGAGACAGATTGAGAAAGAGACACACAGATAGGGGTGTGAGTTCATAAAAGTCAGAAAAATGGTAAAGGAACTATAATAATTACCTGTATTCAAACGTAGAATTAAATCACCTTAACTTCCCAGAATATTTGTTTTATTTTATTCTTTTTATTGATAAATAATACATGAATACTTTGTCTTAAAAAAAAACAAATTTAAAACCTTTAAGATAAACTTGAAATCATCATAACATTCAAGTCTTTATCCTGAGTCTCTGCACTTACACCTAGAGAGAACCATGATTATCAGTTTGTTTGTATTCTTCCAAACAAATTTAATACATCTTCCTAAACTGAAATGCCATCCTCATTAAACACTAACTCCCCATCCTCTCTCCACCTCCTCCAACATCCTCAATCCCTTACTCTCACTTGTGTTATCTCCCTGTTTTACACTTTTATTTTGTGTATATGAGAGACAGATTGAGAAAGAGACACACAGATAGGGGTGTGAGTTCATAAAAGTCAGAAAAATGGTAAAGGAACTATAATAATTACCTGTATTCAAACGTAGAATTAAATCACCTTAACTTCCCAGAATATTTGTTTTATTTTATTCTTTTTATTGATAAATAATACATGAATACTTTGTCTTAAAAAAAAACAAATTTAAAACCTTTAAGATAAACTTGAAATCATCATAACATTCAAGTCTTTATCCTGAGTCTCTGCACTTACACCTAGAGAGAACCATGATTATCAGTTTGTTTGTATTCTTCCAAACAAATTTAATACTATTTTAAAGAAAAAAGTGTACAAGTATTAATGTTTCTAAATTTACATTAATGCTACCTATATGCATCACTCACAACATTAGGTTTTTTGAGAACTATTCACAAAGATACACAGATTATTTAATCATATGCATGTATCATATTTTATGTAAAAGGGAAGTCACTCAGTCATGTCTGACTCTTCACGACCCCATGGAGTGCAGCCTACCAGGCTCCTCCATACATGGGATTTGCCAGGCAAGAGTACTGGAGTGGGGTGCCATTGCCTTCTCCAAATTAAGTAATCATATTGTTTCAAAATTTTAATTTCAAACAATGCTGAAATAAACATTTTTTGTTTTTGTGTTCTATTATTTATCAGAGAATGACTTTGTATAGCAGATAACTACAGATAGACCCTCTGTGAAATTAAAAAAATTAATTGATAACAAATAACAAAATTTTTCTACAGTAATGGTATCAATTGACACTTCTGTCAAGACTGTAAGAAAGAACTTATTTCACACCCTCATTTCAACAAATGGTATAATCAGAATTTAACCTGTAGAAATTTCACCAATCTGATATGCATAGTTCAGTTCAGTCACTCAGTCATGTCTGACGCTTTGCAACCCCATGGACTGCAGCACGCCAGTCTTCCTGTCCATCTTCCCTGTCCATCACCAAATCCTGTAGCTTACTCAAACTCATGTCCATCGAGTCGGTGATGCCATCCAACCATCTCATCCTCTGTCATCCCCTTCTCCTCCCACCTTCAATCTTTCCCAGCATCAGGCTCTTTTCCAATGAGTCAGTTCTTTGCATCAGGTGGCCAAAATATTCGTGTTTCAGCTTCAGCATCAGTCCTTCCAATGAACACCCAGGACTGATCTCTTTTGGACTGACTAGTTGGATCTCCTTGCAGTTCAAGGAGCTCTCAAGAGTCTTCACAACACCACAGTTCAGAAACATCAATTCTTTAGCACTCAGCTTTCTTTATAGTCCAACTCTCACATCAATACATGACTACTGGAAAAATCATAGCTTTGACTAGATTGACATTTGTCAGCAAAGTAATATCTCTGCTTTTTAATATACTGTCTAGGTTTGTCATAGCTTTTCTTCCAAGGAACAAGCGTCTTTTAATTTTATGGCTGCAGTCACCATCTGCAGTGCTTTTGGAGCCCAAAATGATAGTTAAATAAACTCATTCTCTCAATTCGCAGCTACTGATACGATTATACTGCTTTTCTCTCATAAACTGTAACATACTGTTTTAAAAGACTTTTTAACTTGAAATAATACCTGGGATAAACTGGTTTTTTTTTTTTTTAATCTGTGACATTTTTAGCACATCCTTTTACATTAAGAACAGTCTTTTAAGAGTTATGTGAATTGTTTTATATGTATATAAGTGACATTGGCCAACAATATCATTTTCTTATAGCATCCATATTCTAGTTATGCTTCAAGATTACACTCATTTCATAAAACGTACCTTCTTATTTTTTCCTAGACTGGAAGAAATTAAATAAGCCTGGAGCGTTCACTCCCATAAAACACATCTAGTGTTCTGCTATTGAAGGTAAATTGAAAGACATTTATTATTCTAAGTACATTTTTTAAAAAGTACATACTGGTCTATGCAGATTCTTTTCTTCTTAGATGAATTTTTATAATGCATTTTTCTCCAGGAAATTATCCATTATATTTGGTTTTTAAATTACTGACAATCGAAGAAGGCGATGGCACCCCACTCCAGTATCCTTGCCTGGAAAATCCCATGGACGGAGGAGCCTGGTAGGTTGCAGTCCATGGTGTCGCGAAGAGTTGGACACGACTGAGTGACTTCACTTTCACTGTTCACTTTCATGCACTGGAGAAGGAAATGGCAACCCACTCCAGTGTTCCTGCCTGGAGAGTCCCAGGGATGGGGGAGCCTGGTGGGCTGCCGTCTATGGGGTCACACAGAGTCAGACATGACTGAAGCAATTTAGCAGCAGCAGCAGCAGCATCCATGAAATAATGCTTTGGAGCATCTGTACTCTAATATGATCCATATTACTTTCTATCTTTGTGATATTTACTCATAACTTCTCTTTTCTTAATCACAGAAATGTTTTCGATTTTGCTAGTCTTATGGGAGAATTGGTTTAGATTTTTATTGACCATCTCTGATTGATGCATATTCTACTTCATTAATTTATCTTTTTCTCTTAGTATTTTCTTCCTTCTATTTTCTTTGGATTTATTTTGATATTCTTTCCTAAACTTCTTGATTCAAATGCTTAGTTTGTTTTTCCAACCGTTCATATTTTCTGAATGCATTTACTACTATAAATTCCTCTTTAATTACTGCTGCATGCCACAAATTTTATATGCATTTTTGTTGAAGCTGAGTGACAAATGATTTTAACTTTATTTTTAGTCTATTCTGTAACTAAAATTGCTTAGGAATGTTACTTCTAGAATCCAAATTCATGGTATGTTTGGCTATAATTAGGGGTAACTTTTTGGGGGGCTACTATTTATTATTTATATCTTTATTTACTAGATGTGATTGGTGAATACAGTCTGTGAAAAATGACTTGTCTGATGGTCTCGTGGTTAAGAATCTGCCTGCCAATCCAGGGGACACAGGTTCAATCCTTCCTTTGGGATGATCCCACATGCTGCAAGGCAACTAAGCCCATGTGCCACAACTCCTGAGCCTGTGCTCTAGAGCCTAGGAACCATGCCTTCTGGACCCATGCACCTAGAACCTTAGCTCCACAAGAGAAGTCACAGCAATGAGAAGCCTGAGCACCACAAACAGAGTGGCCCTTACTCACCACAACTAGGAAAAAGCCCACAAGTAGCATCGAAGACCCAGTGCAGCCAAAAATAAAGAAAGAAATAAATCATGTTTTAAAAAATCTGTGAAAAAATAATGCTTAAAATTTGTCATTTTCTTGTGATGTTGGAGAAGACTCTTGAGAGTCCCTTGGACTGCAAGGAGATACAACCAGTCCATTCTAAACAAGATCAACCCTGGGATTTCTTTGGAAGGAATGATGCTGAAGCTGAAACTCCAGTACTTTGGCCACCTCATGCAAAGTGTTGACTCATTGGAAAAGACTCTGATGCTGGGAGGGATTGGAGGCAGGAGGAGATGGGGACGACAGAGGATGAGATGGCTGGATGGCATTACTGACTCGATGGACGTGAGTTTGAGTGAACTCTGGGAGATGGTGCTGGACAGGGAGGCCTGGCATGCTGTGATTCACGGGGTTGCAAAGAGTTGGACACGACTGAGACTGAACTGAACTGAACCCCATTAGATTTGTCTCTGTATATTCTGACACTTTATAAATATTTTTCTCTATATATATTACACACACACATATATAATTTGCACACATTTGAATTCAATACTGACATTTTGTGTTGCATTACTGCATTTGGTTGCATTTTTTCCTAAGAATTGTGCTGTTTAGCCTCATTTCACACCTTTCCACTGTAACTCTACATTTTATTTGCCTGATGTTAGTTTTATCATGTAACTTTCTCTTTGTTAATCTTTTCATCTTTTTGGTGTTCCTTGGCCTTAGTTGTGTTCTTTACAAACTTTGTATGACTATGTTATGTGGGTTATTTTAAAATCTAACTTGAACGCTGGCTTCATCATAATAAAATGTTAGAGAAAGTCAAACTGAGGGACATTCTGTGGTGACTTGACTAGTCCTCTTTGAAAGTGTTAAAGTTAAAAAAAAATACAGGAACATGCATGGTTTGGCGGAAACTGGGAAGACATGAAAACTAAAGGTAAAGTGAAGAGATCTTGAAACAGAAAAAGAACATTGACAAAAATCTTGGGGATACAGAAGGGAGTCTGTAACTCAGTTACAATACTAATGTTAATACCCTAGTATTTGATATGCATACCATGTTTACTTATTATGTCAATAAGAAAGAAAGCTGGGAGAAAGGTATAGGGAACTCTGTATTTTCTTTGTTACTCTTCGGTAAATAGACTTTCACTTAAAAATGAAAGTTTACAAATGTAACTTGAGGCAATCCTCTAGTGTGTGGGGGCCCCCACTCAATACCCCCATCCTTCTGCCATTCTTAAATTCATCACTTCTATTTTATTTATTTTTGTAATTTTTATTTTTAAATTTTATTGGCATATAGTTAATTTGCAGTGTTGTATTAATTTCTGCTGTACAACAGAGTGACTCAGTTATATATATATATATAAGCATTCTTCTCAGATTCTTTTCCATTGTGATTTATCATGGGATATTGAATATTGAGTTCTCTGTGCTATACAGTAAGACCTTGCTTATCCATCCATATATAATAGCTTACATCTATTCATCCCACTTCTATTTTATGCATGAACTTTGCTGTCTGGCTCTCTTCCAGTGAGGATGCTTCTAAGATGTCACCTCAGTGGCTGCCAGCATTTCTGGCCTTAGATTTATTTAACCCCTTCTGTGGTGGGAAAGATTGAAGGCAGGAGGAGAAGGGGATGACAGAGGATGAGATGTTTGGATGGCATCATCGTCTCAATAGACATGAGTTTGAGTAAGCTCAGGGAGTTGGTGATGGACAGGGAGGCCTGGGGTGCTGCAGTCCATGGGGTTGCAAAGAGTTAGACACAACTGAGCAACTGAAGTGAACTAAACTGAACTATGGTGGGTGAAGTTTCCATTAACCCAATTACAAGACAACACTTTCCTTTCAACTAGTCTAGAATGAATAGCAGTCTTAAGAAGTTCTCAGATCTGAAAACTTTGAGGCCTCATCTAGGGAGCCTATTTCAAATATTTCCCAAAGATTTATTCTGTGTCTATTTGGCTTGCACCTTGGTCCTAGGGGCTTATGGTGGCTGCTGGAGACACTACTCTGTAACTATTTAGTGCTAGCTTCTACTCAGAGCCCAATTCTAATTCAGATTCTCTTAAAATAGGTAACAAATGAGGACCTACTATATATACAGTATACATATTGGGAACTATATATATATATATATATATATATATATATATGTGTGTATATATATATACACACACATATATATTCCTGTATATACATATTAGGAATTATACTCAATATATAGCAATAAACTATATTCTTGGATTAGGAAAATGATTTTGACAACAAATCAAGTAAATTGAATGAGTCAGAAATTCACCCTCATTTAACCTTTGATCATCTACTGTCCATATTTTGCTCCTGCCTGACATACTGGCTGAATAGAATTGTGACAAAGGGAATTACCCTTTAACCATTTCCTGTATCAAACTAGTGATTGCTTATTGTTTTTCTGGATTTTTATCTGTTTGACCTGGATAACCAAGATGATCACTCACCTAGAGCCAGACATCCTGGAATGTGAAGTCTAGTGGGCCTTAGAAAGCATAACTACCAACAAAGTTAGTAGAAGTGATGGAATTCCAGCTCAGCTACTTAAAATTCTAAAAGATGATGCTGCATAAGTGCTATGTCAATATGTCAACAAATTTGGAAAACTCAGCAGTGGCCATAGGACTGGAAAAGGTCAGTTTTCATTCCAATTCCAAGGAAGGCAAAGCCAAAGAAAGTTCAAACTACCATACAATTTCACTCATTTCACATGCTTGCAAGGTTATTCTCAACATCTTTCAAGCTAGGCTTCAGAAATACAGGAACTGAGAACTTTCATATGTGAAAGAGATTTAGAAAAGGTAGAGGAACCAGAGATCAAGTTGTCAACATCTGTTGGATCATAGAAAAATCAGGGGAATTCCAGAAAAACATCTACTTCTGCTCACTGACTATGCTAAAGACTTTGACTGTGTGGATCATAAACTGTGGAAAATTCTTAAATAGATGGGAATACCAGATCACCTTACCTATCTCCTTGGATATCCTTACTCAGCAACTTTGTTGCCTCTGAGATTCAGTCCTGGGCCTTTCTTGCACAATACCTGCCTCCATGGGGATGACCATGCTTTGAGCCCTGTGTAGGGAGGCATGTCCTTGGCATCTTAGTCCAGAAGCTCAGTTCATTCTCACCTTCTTCCTCTTTGCCCTATATTGTTCCCTTGGTCACTTGTATTTACTGAGAATATGACAAGTGCTATTGCAGATCATTCTGCATTTCCCAGATCCGCTCAGATCTGTTTCTAGTGTCCATCTTTCAGTTCAGATGTGTCTTTATGTGGAAAGACCATGGCTAATCCTGCTTCAGAGGATGCTCTGGGCATGGACCTGGCCTGGTCAGTGGAAAGGGTCCCCAGCTCCTGTGTTCTCTGGTCAGGACAGCCTGAACCTAGAAGCGATTGTGTGTATGACAGAAGTCCAGATCCTCCACTCTGAGGTGGGATTTACATTTCTAACTCCCCAGGGATTCCCTGAGGGGTCAGAGTGAGCCTGGGGCTCCCTGGGGAAGCTGCACTCTCCTCAGCTTTTTCCCTTTTGGCTCTGGCTTTTCTTTCTCTTCTTGGTTTCTCCTGAGGGCAGCTTCATACATCACTTGCATTTGGATCTCTCATTTAGGTTCTGCTTTAGGGAATCTGACTGGAGATATTGACTAATACCCAACTCTTGCCCAACCTTCTTTTCCTGGTGAATCTCATTGGGTCTTGCTCTGTCTCAAAAGAACTCAGAGATGAAGTGGTAGGTAAGAAGTGGGTCTATTTAGAAAGAAACACACTCCGCACATAGAAGACAAGAGAGAGCCTTGAAATGTGGTGGGGTTAAGTTTTATGGGCTGGGCGATTTCATAAGCTTATGAGAGAGAGGATCATTCCACTTATTTTGGGAAGCAAGGAGACTTCCAGAAATTGAGCCACTGCTCACTTTTTGACCTTTTATGGTCAGCCTTGGAACTGTCATGTCACCTATGGGTATGTCATATAGGTGAAGTGTGAGATGAGCATATAATGAGGCTGAAGGTCTAGTGGAAGTTGACTCCCCTGCATTCAATTCAGTCGCTCAGTTGTGTCTGACTCTTTGCAACCCCATGAACTGCAGCATGCCAGGCCTCCCTGTCCATCACCAACTCCCGGAGTTTACTGAAACTTATGTCCACTGAGCCAGTGATGCCATCCAACCATCTCATCTTCTGTCATCCCTTTCTCCTCCTACCTTCAATCTTTCTCAGCATCAGGATCTTTTCCAGTGAGTCAGTTCTTCACACCAGGTAGCCAAAGTATTGTAGTTTCAGCTTCAGCATCAATCCTTTCAATAAATATTCAGGACTGATTTCCTTTAGGATGGACTGGTTGGATCTCCTTGTACCCCAAGGGACTCTCAAGAGTCTTCTCCAACACCACAATGCAAAAGCAACTGTGGTTCTCTTAACTCTCCTGCAATCTTGGACCTATTTTGTTCTAATCAGTTTATGTCATGTCCTCAGGCTATGTCTTTCTTTCAAAGATTTTGTCCTGACCCCTTCACACTTGTTTCACTTCTGGTGAAGGCTTCTTTCTTAGAGAACGGGTTGCACTTTGACCCGAGGCTCTCCTCTGACCTCCTCTCCTGTCTCTTAATGCAGCCATGGTACCCATCCTGCATCTTCCCTGCTAACCTCAGATGCCACCATGGAATTCTGTCCAACAAGCTTCAAAAACCCCTTAACTGTTTTCAACTTTTTCACCTCAGTAAAAAACAATAGCAATACATAATAACAAATCTATCACTTTAACCACTCACTCTTCCAGCCCCGCTATCTGGAAAATTTCCAATGTAAATATGACTAAATCCATGCCATATTCTGAGCTGCTTAGTCTACTTATAGGTAACTGTACACTGATGTTTTCTTCTCCTTTCACAAAGGAGTTTTAAAAGGATTCTGCAACTATGTGGTCAGGGAGAAAGAGCACAGTATTATTTTTTTCTTAATTTATTTACTTTTAATTAAGGGATAATTGCAATATTGTGTTGGTTTTGCCATATATCAACTTGGATCAACCATAGGCATACATATGTCTTTTGCCTCTTGAGCCTCCCTCTCACCACCCACCCCATCCTACATCCTAGGTTGTCGCCGATCCCTGATTTGAGTTCCTTGAGTCATACAGCAAATTCTCACTGGCTATCTATCTTAGTGAATATGTTTCCTTGCTACTTTCTCCAATCACTCTAACTTCTCCTTCCTACTCCCCCGTCACTGTGTCCATAAGTCTGGTCTCAGTGACTCTCAGCATCTCCATTGCTGCCCTGACAATAGATTCATCAGTACCATCTTTCTAGATTCCATGTATATGTATTAATAGACAATACCTGTTTTTCTCTTTCCAACTTATTTCACTCTGTATAATAGGCCCTGGGTTCATCCACCTTACTAGCATTGACTCAAATGCATACCTTTTATGGCTGGGTAATATTCCATGGTATATATGTACAAAAGCTTCTTTATCTATTCATCTGTCAATGGACATCTAGGTGAACACATTAATTTATTGTTGATCACTGGGGTATCTTGGGGCAATCATCAGTTTCCCTGGGGTGTGCCTCTTTTTCCTTTGAATGACATGAACCTCAAAGTTGAACTCGGTAAATGTGTTGAAAGATGTGGTTCTTCCTTTTATTCCTTTAGGTAACAGCTTTAAATTGACTTTTCAGATGACTCTCCGTTAAAAGACAGTGCTATCTCTCTACTTCTTCCCAGTACTTATGTAGACTTGAAATATATTAACTTGATGATGTTTGACTGTCTATCAGAAAACATTAAACAAAAATTTCATAAGAACAGGAACATATCTGACATGTTTGTCTTTGTATACCCAACACCACATTGCCTGGCACAGAGGGCTTCAAGAGTTATGTGGTGAACAAGTTAGTGATGATTGAAATAGTAGGAAAAAACATGTATATATCTAGACAGTGGAATATTATTCAGCCGCAATATAGATGGGTGTTCAGGGCATTCAGTTCAGTTCAGTTCAGCTGCTCAGTCGTGTCTGACTCTTTGTGACCCCATGAATAGCAACACGCCAGATATTCCCATCTCTTTCAGAATTTTCCAGTTTATTGTGATCCACACAGTCAAAGGCTTTGGCATAGTCAATACAGCAGAAATTGACATTTTTCTGGCATTATGATAAGTTAAATAACCAAGGCAGCAAAAGAAACATACTGCATGGTAGCACTATTATGATTTTAGTATTCATTTAAAATGTAGAATGGTGGATCACATATGGTTTTGGAGATGAGACATAATCTATATTCACATCCTTGGTCTGCCATTTACTACTAAGTCAGGGTGACATAAATTTCAGGACTGTTCCCCTTTAAAATAATATTATGCAGAATAGGGTTATAATGAAGATAGAATGAGACAGTATCTGGCATATAGTAAGTACTCAATAAAGATAGCTGTTTAGAGCTTCCTGCATACAACACTATTTCTTTTTATGCACTACAAGGGTAAATGGAATAAAGCAATACTGCTGCGGCTAAGACATTTCAGTCGTGTCCAACTCTGTGCAACCCCATAGACGGCAGCCCACCAGGCTCCGCTGTCCCTGGGATTCTCCAGGCAAGAACACTGGAGTGAGTTGCCATTTCCTTCTCCAATGCATAAAAGTGAAAAGCGAAAGTGAAGCCACTCAGTCTTGTCCAACCCTCAGCAGCCCCATGGATGCAGCCTTCCAGGCTCCTCTGTCCATAGGATTTTCCAGGCAAGAGTACTGGAGTGGGGTGCCATTCTCAACATGAAAGATAACAATACATACTAGTGTGAACACAATTTTATTTACCTGAAAAATGATATCTTCATTCTAAATTGTAGCATAAAGGCTGGAGATCACCCTGTCTATCATTCCACTAATAAATTTCAAGGTTAATAACCAAGATTTGTTATTCCTTTGATAACATAAAATAACTTTGAAACACTGTTGGATTTTAAAAGCTGCTTTGAAATTTCTACACCAAATATCAGTTCAGGTCAGGTCAGTTCAGTTGCTCAGTCGTGTCCGACTCTTTGCGATCCCATAAATCACAGCACACCAGGCCTCCCTGTTCATCACCATCTCTCGGAGTTCACTCAGACTCACGAGTCCGTGATGCCATCCAGCCATCTCATCCTCGGTCGTCCCCTTCTCCTCCTGCCCCCAATCCCTCCCAGCATCAGAGTCTTTTCCAGTGAGTCAACTCTTCGCACCAGGTGACCAAAGTACTGGAGTTTCAGCTTCAGCATCATTCCTTCCAAAGAAATCTCAGGGTTGATCTCCTTCAGAAACACCAAATATAGCAAATAGTAAATAGAGAAACACCATTTAAAGAATGCCATGGATATGTATGGTTCTTTTAGACCCCCATTTCCTTGCTTATCTATGGAGAAATTTGAGCTGTATGAATTTTATTCTACTTAACCTTAGCTTTCTCCCTGTACCTTGTTTTTATTGTAACTGGAAAGCAAGTAGTTTGGCTAGTTTCTGTATAAGTTTGCATTTGCAGAAAACATTACTTGAAAAGGTCCAAAGTTTCTGTGCTCTGGTGACTCTTCCCTACCTGTTTGTTCTCTTATTAACTCTAAAAGTTGCTTGGTAGCAAGTGTTCTAAAGATGCCTCTACCTGAGCCTGTGACAGTTGCCATTCCTAATACAATAAATTCTGTCTTCATCTCATTCTGTTTCTGCTTTAAAAGGGGATTTAACCTCTACTGAAGCATTTTAAATAATTCTATCTTCTGTTTAGAAGTTGAAGAAGGAAACTTTTTTAGTATTTGGAAATGGCAACTCAAAGAGAATTTTGATGGTTGGTGTCAGCTGGACAGCAGCACTGAACAAAGGTTAAAATTACAAACAGAGAGTGTGATTTCCACTTATACTTGTAAGGAAGTGTCAACTACAAATTGGCACTTGCCATGGGCACTTGCCATCTGCCTCTACAAGGATTAAATCATGTGCTACTGCAGCTGCTGACCATTAACACCTGAACTCCTTAAAGAGCAGAAATGCAAAGAGCAGTTTGGGAGAGCAGAAATAAGACACTCTTTGCTCAGGGAAAAACGACAGAATAAGTCCTTAGATAGCTAGATATTTTCAGGAGCCAATTTTATGAGCCAATTCTTGTATCTCCTCATACCTAGAAAAGCACTAAAATCCTTCATGGTGATACTGTTCCTTATGGCTAGCACTGTGTTCTGGGTGCGAGTTGAAAGAATTTCCAGACATGGGACAGAGTGAGAGGGAAATAAAGTTTATTAGAGTGGGAGATGCTGTTAGAACAGCGGGCCAGCTCAAGAGAGAAGTGACCTTGAATGGGGGGGTCTTAGTTTACTTTTATACCCAGGGTACACAAAGTGGGATAGGGTTCTTGTTGCGGGTCATTTGTTAATTGGATGAGGCATGTATACTGGGTGGGAGGAAGAGTAAGGCAAATGCCTCCTCCCTATGGAGTAGGAGGGGAGACAGGTTATACTGTTACATTAATAGTTACAACATAGGGAAAGGAGGAATGATAAGGGTCTGGTTTTTCCATTCCTGCATTCTAAGACCCTTCTTGGTTTTATCTGCTCTTTCATCCTTGGGTCATCATAGCTAGTAGAAACCTCCTGCAAAAAAAATATGTACTAGAACGCATGTACTCTCCCTTTACTAAAAACACATATATACTGATGTACCCACCTACCTATTGGGAGCAGTTTCTCAGAGCTATCTGAGGTGCTGTCTCCCGGGCTGCAATTCTCACTTTGCCTCAAATAAAACTTAACGTGCAACTCTCTTGTTGTGTTTTATTTTTTTTAAGTCAACAGAAGGTACAAGAAAAGTCTGTAGTGTCCTTATTTTGCTAAACTTAATTGAATCTATGCCCTCATTCCCCTAAGTGGTGAGAAATTAAAGCTTGTCAATATTTTCTATTTCAAAGGACCCTTTCTTTCAAGATGGTGAACTGGAGAATTTAGCAATGCTTGGCAAATATGAGAAAGAATTCCTGTCTCCAGGGCATCAAGCCACTTTCTGAGGTGCATGATCTTTCAGACGCTGTGAGCAGCTCTATCTTTCCACCAGAGCCTGAGCACAGAACCTTTGCCCGACATCAAGGCCAGGGTACTTACGGTTCTCTGTCTGTCCAGGTCCTCACATGCCACCCCTTTTGGGCTTCTATCAGCCCCCCAGGCCCTTCCATATTTTCCCACGTCTTGCGAAGAAACCCATTCCTCACAACTCTCATGAAAAATAAATCCAAAGTAAACAAGTAAACCATCTTGATCCTTCACATCAGAGAAATTGTCTAACGGTTGAGACATTTTCAGTCTTAACGTTCCGGTAACTTCAGAACTTCACCCTTCAGTGTTTGACACTTTAATTCAAAACCCATTAAATGTGACCCTTAGGACTAGAGTGTCCTTCTGCCCCTAGGACTAAAAACCCAGTAAAACATTTCAAAGGGGGTTAGAGGTGAGAGAAAGAAAATAGTTCTCCTTCTTTAGGATTCTTCTGAAGGAGGGAGAACAAAAGCCTTCTTGTCATTAACATCCGCTTTGTCATGCATTTCAGTGAAAAGGAAAGGGAATGAGGCATCTGAATGAGGTTTTTGTGTCTAATTTGACTGAAGTACTTTTTCAAAATTAATAAAGACCTACATAAACAGTGCGAATTTAAAATTAACTTTTGCAACTTCAAGTGGTTGGTTTCCTCATTTTGGTGAGTACTTTTCATACTTATGTGAAATAGAGTGTACTTGAACTGAAATTCTGCTTTAATGTCACAAGCAGAAAAATGTTTTTTGGTTACATTCTTCCATATGGAGCAGCAAAAATCTCTCAGATGTGGCTCTGTTTTTAATGCCTAGTGAGAGAAAAGAAAAAAACAAAAACCAATTGACAATAAAAACAAAGTCTTGTCTTTCTGTCAGGACATCATAAAATTTTGTTAACTTCAATTTTTAAAAATAGCTGTCCAACCATGTCACATAAAATACCCAATTAGTGCGGCCAAAAAGAATTTGAACTAGGATGTTTGTGGGCTAGAAATTCTTTTATGGAACTCATTAGTGATATCAGACCCGAAAATATTTATGATGTTATAAAACTGCCGGGAAAAGAGATGGTATTTAGTGCAGTTGAGGGTTAATTTGGGCCTCAAAGCACTTTCATGGCCTTGAACTTTTCTCAAGCTGTACTGTGGTAGCAAATGATGCTGTTACACTAGAGTTTATGGTGTGAGCGGAATTTATACAATGTTCAAGGAATAGCCTTTGAAATGAACAGAAGGCTATAATCATAGCACATAGTACTTAAGTAATTGAATCAATGTAAATGCTTCTAAGATGAGAGAAAGCATGTCTCTCCTATAAAGTCATAGAATTTCTCCTTTATTAGAATTATCCTCTCCAGTGGACAGGATGATGTCTCTGCTCTGCACTCCTTTCTCTCTCCTCCCTGGTCACAGCATCACACATCCACTAACTCTTGGCTTTAGTGGAGAATCCCAAATCCAATCCCTATTAATTCTTCTTTCCTGGACACAAGCACTGGGTACTAAGCAAGTCAATAAACATATACCTTAAATCTTCAAATGTTTTGTTGGAGACCTGAAAAAAAAAAGTTTGCTTTGGCTAGAGGAAACACCAGTTGCTACCACCATGAGATTTCATCTTTTTAAAAAATTGAAGTATAGTTGATTTACAATGTTATATTTGTTTCTGGTATACAGGAAAATGATTTATATATTCATATACAGCAATGGCATCCCACTCCAGTACTCTTGCCTGGAAAATCCCATGGATGGAGGAGGCTGCTAGGCTGCAGTCCATGGGGTTGCTAAGAGTTGGGCACGACTGAGTGACTTCAATTTCGTTTTTCATTTTCATGCATTGGAGAAGGAAATGGTAACCCACTCCAGTGTTCTTGCCTGGAGAATCCCAGGGACTGGGGAGCCTGGTGGGCTGCTATCTATGGGGTCACACAGAGTCGGGCACAACTGAAGCGACTTAGCAGCAGTAGCAGCATACCCTTTATACACATATATCCTTCAAACATCACTGTCTTTTCATGGCAAAAGGGCTTGTGCAACTCAGTGAGTCGATGAGCCAGGCAGGGCCACTGAAGATGGGTCAAGTGATGAGTTCTGACAAAATGTGATCCAGAAGAGAAGGAAATGGCAATCCCAGTATTCTTGCCTAGAGGACCCCAAAGACAGTGTGAAAAGGCAAAAATATATGATGCTAGAGGATGAGCCCCTCAGGTTTCAAGGTGTCCAACATGCTACTGGGGAAGAGTAGAGGGTAATTACTAACAGCTCCAGTAAGAATGAAATCAACTGGGCCAAAACAGGAATGACACTCAACTGTGGATGTGTCTGCTGGTGAAAGTAAACTCCGATGCTGTAAAGAACAATATTGCATAGGAATCTGGAATGTTACATCCATGAATCAAGGTACACTGGACCTGGTCAAGCAAGAGACAGTTAAGATTGAACAGCGACTTAAAAATTAGTTCAGTTCAGTCACTCAGTCGTGTCCGACTCTTTGTGACCCCATGAACTGCAGCACACCAGGTTTCTCTGTCCATCACCAACTCCTGGAGCTTGCTCAAATTCATGTCCTTTGAGTCAGGACATTTGACATCAAATCCTCTGTCATCTCCTTCTCCTCCTGCCTTCAATCATTCCCAGCATCAAGATATTTTCTAATGAATCAGTTCTTCACATCAGGTGGCTAAAGTATTGGAGCTTCAGCTTCAACATCAGTTCTTCCAATGAACACCCAGGACTGATCTCCTTTAGAATGGACTGGTTGGATCTCCTTGCAGTCCAAGGGTCTCTCAAGAGTCTTGTCCAACTCAACAGTTTAAAAGCATCAATTCTTTGGCACTCAGCTTTCTTCATAGTCCAACTTTCACATCCATACATGACTACTGGAAAGACTGTAGCTTTAACTAGACGGACCTTTGTTGGCAAAATAATGTCTCTGCCTTTAAATATACTGTCTAGGTTGGTCATAGCTTTTCTTCCAAGGAGCAAGCATTTTTAATTTCATGGCTGCAATCACCATCTGCAGTGATTTTGGAGCCCAAGAAGATAAAGTCTCTCACTGTTTCCATTGTTTCTCCATCTATTTGCCCTGAAGTGATGGGACCAGATGCCATGATCTTTGTTTTTTGAGTGTTGAGTTTTAAGCCAGCTTTTTCACTCTCCTCTTTCATTTTCATCAGCTGTTAGTTCCTCTTTGCTTTCTGCTATAAGGGTAGTGTCATCCGCATATCTGAGGTTATTGATATTTCTCCCAGAAAGCTTGATTCCGGCTTGTGAATCTTAGGAATAAATGAACTAAAATGGACAGGAATGGATGAATTTAATTCAGATGACTACTGTATCTACTACTGTGGGCAAGAATCCTTTAGAGAAAATTGAGTACCTTCGTAGTCAACAAGAGTCCAAAATGCAGTTTCTGTGTGTGTGTTAAGTCACTTCAGTTGTGTCCAACTCTTTGCCATCCTATGGACTGCAATCTGCCAGGCTCTCTGTCCATAGAATTTTCTTGGCAAGGATACTGGAGTGGGTTGCCATGTCTTCCTTCAGGGGATCTTCCCAAACTAGAGATGGAACTCATGTCTCTTAAGTCTCCTGCATTGGAAGGCATATTCTTTACTACCAGAGCCACCAGGAAAGTCCCCAAAATGCAGAACTTGGGTACAGTTTCAAAAAAGACAGAATAATCTCTGTTCATTTCCAAGGCAAACCATTCAACATCGTAATAATCCAAGTCTATGCCTCAACCACTGATGCTGAAGAAGCTAAAGTTGACCAGTCCTATGAAAACTTATAACACCTCTAGAACTAGCAAGAAAAAAAGAAAGAAAGAAAGAAAGAAAGAAAGAAAGAAAGAAAGAAAAGATGCCCTTTTCATCATAGGGGATTGGAAAGTGGGAAGGGGATGAAAAAGTGGAAAGTCAAGAGATACATGGAAAACAGGGAAGTTTGGCCTTGGAGTGAAAAATGAAGAGAGCAAAGGCAAAGAGGGCAAGCACAGTTTTGTCAAGAGAACACAATGATCATAGAAAATACCCTTTACCAACAACACAGCAAGTGACTGTACCTATGGAGATCATCAGATGTCAATACTGAAGTCAGATTGACTATATTCTTTGCAGCTAAAGATGGAAAAACTCTATATAGTCAGTGAAAACAAGACCTGGGGCTAACTGTGCCTCAGATCATGAGCTCCTTATTGCAAAATGCAGGCTTGAATTGAAGAAATTAGGGAAAACAACTAACCTACTCAGGTATGACCTAAATCAAAGCCCTTACTGATTATACAGTGGAGGTGAGGAATAGATTCAAAGGATGAGATCTAATAGGCAGACTGCCTGGAGAACTATGGATGGAGGTTCCTAACAATGTATAGGAGGCAATGATCAAAGCTATTGCAAAAGAAAAAAAATGAAAAAAGTCAAAGTGGTTGTCTGAGGAGGTTTTGCAAATAGCTGAGGGAAGGAGAGAAGTGAAAGGTAAAGGAGAAAGGGAAAGATATACTCAACAGAAGGCAGAGCTCCAGAGAATACCAAGGAGAGACAAGAAAGCTTTCTTAAGTGAACAAGGCAAAGAAGAAGAAGAAAACAATAGAATGGGAAAGACTAGATATCTTTTCAAGAAAATTAGTGATACCAAGGAAACATTTCATGCCAAGGTGGGCACAATAAAGGACAGAAATAGTATGGACCTAACAGATGCAGAAGATATTAAGTAGAGGTGGTAAGAAAAGGCATTAATGACCCAGATAACCACAGTGGTTTGATTGCTTACCTAGAGCCATACATCAGGAAGCATTACTAGAAGCAACGCTAATGGAGATGATGGAATTCCAGCTGAGCACTTAAAATCCTGAAAGATGATGCTGTGAAAGTACTGCATGCAATATTTCAGCAAATTTAGAAAACTCAACAGTGATCACAGGATGGGAAAAGGTCAGTTTTACTCCAGTCCTAAAGAAGGGTAATGTCAAAGAATGTTCAAACTACCATACAATTACACTCAGTTCACATGATAGCAATATGTGATCCGAGGACTTCCAGATGGACAAGCTGGGTTTTAAAGAGGGAGAGGAACCAGAGAGGAAATTGGCAACATTTGTTGGATTGTGGAGAAAGCAAGGGAATTCCAGAAAAAGACATCTATTTCTGCTTCATTGACTATGCTAAAACTTTTTGACTGTTTGGATCATAACAAACTCTGGAAAATTCTTAAAAAGTTGGGAGTACCAGATCACCTCTGTCTCCTGAGAAACCTGTATGGATGTCAAGAAGCAATAGGTAGAACGAGACTTGAAACAATGACTGGTTCTAAATTAGGACTCTTCTAATTTTGAAATATTGCCACCTTCTTTATTTAACTTCTATGCATAGTACATAATGCAAAATGCTGGGCTAGATGAATCACAAGCTGGAATTAACATTGCCAAGAGAAATATCAACAGCCTCAGAAATGCAGATGATACCACTCTAATTTCAGAAAGTGAAGAGGAACTAAAAAGCTTCTTGATGAGCATGAAAGAGGAGAATGAAAAAGCTGGCTTAAAACTCAGCACTAAAAAAATTAAGATCATGACATTTGGTTCCATTCCTTCATGACAAACAAAAGGAAAAAATTTGAAGCAGTAACATATTTTACTTTCTTGGGCTCCAAAATTACTGTGGACTGTGACCAGCCATGAAAATTAAAAGACATATGTTCCTTGGAAGAAAAGCTATGACAAACCTAGACAGTGTTTTAAAAAGCAGAGACATAACTTTGCTGAGACAGGTCCATATAGTCAAAGCTGTAGTTTTTCCATAGTCATGTATGGATGTGAGAATTGGGCCATAAAGAAAGCTGTATGCTGCAGAACTGATGCTTTGAATTGTGGTCCTAGAGAAGATGACTGCAAGGATATGAATCCAGTCACTCCTAAAGGAAATCAATCCTGAGTATTCGTTGGAAGGACTGTTTGCTGAAGCTGAAGCTCCAATACTTTCCACTTGATGCAAAGAGCCAACTCATTGGAAAAGCCCCTGATGCTGGGAAAAATTGCAGGCAAAAGGAGAAAGCAGTGGCAGAGGATGAGAAGGTTAGAGAGCATCACTGACACACTGGACATGACTGTGAGCAAACTCTGGGAGACAGTGGAGGACAGAGGAGCCTCGTAATCTATAGAACGTGGGATCACAAAGAGTCGCACATGACCTAGGGACCAAACCATCCAAGACGACCTTCTTGAACATGGAAGGAACCTGAATGTCCATTGACAGAGGAATGGATAAAGCAGATCTGTATAGATATCTATCTATCTATAGATAGTGGAATGTTACAAAGCTACAAAAAGACAAAATCATTTAGCTTCATCTTCTTCTGCATTAGTGGTTGGGGCATAGACTTAGATTACTGTGATATTGAATGGTTTGCCTTGGAAATGAACTGAGATCATTCTGTAATTTTTGAGACTACATCCAAGCACTGCATTTTGGACTCTTCTGTTGACTATAAGGGCTACTCCATTTCTGCTAAAGTATTCTTGGCCATAATGGTTACCTGAATTAAATTCACCCATTCCCATCCATTTTAGTTCCTAAATGTCAGTGTTCCTAAAATGTCAGGTTCCTAAAATATCAGTGTTCACTCTTGTCACCACTTGTTTGACCTCATCCAATTTACCTTGGTTCATGGACCTAACATTCTAGGTTCCTATGCAATGTTGTTCTTGAGCAAACTCAGGGAGATAATGAAGGACAGGGAAGACTGCTGTGCTACAGTTTAGGGGATCACAAAGAGTCAGACAGGATCTCATGACTAACAACAAAAAACAAAATGTCATTTGCATCAACATGGATGCAGCTAGAGTATCATATGAAGTGAAGTAAGTCTGACAGAGAAATATAAATATGATATCACTTATATGTGTAATCTATTTTTAAAAAGGGAGAGAGAAGATTTCATCTTCTGTCTTAGATGACAGTAATTAGGTCAATCAGATCCTATTATAAATCTGGTATTATAGTTCTATGAGTCAATATAGTTATTTTATTTTTAAGGCATGTGGAGCCAAATTTTTGTTGTTGCTATTTGTATAAAACTTCATGAGCCAAACAAATTGTTTTTTTTTTTTCTCTTCAAGAAAAAGAAACTGTTCTTCAATCCTTTTTCATTCAGATATAATAACTTAAGCACGACTCTGTTAAAATAGATTAATATTTTCAGTCTTTAATAGTTATGTATGTATTTTTCCCCCTTCAAAGAAGAGCTTTCTAAAATGTATGACAGAGCTTTAGCTATTGCTCTGAATATCCAGAACCCTTGCAGTGACTTCTTTCTGCTTTCTGTTAATGCAGAAGTGAATCTTAACCCAAACAGCAAAGTTTCATGGGGAATTAAGGCAAAGGTTACATCTTAGCAGGACAAGCTAACTTGGAATACTAGATTCATTTTTTTAAGTAAGTACTTTATGTCCTTTTTCCCAGGAATTTTTGATTGTCTTCTCTGTAGGATCCGGGTTCCTGCTATGCTGTATTTCTTCACTTCTCTGTTTCCTGAGGCGCTTATACTGGGTGTCTCCTGGAAATTCAACTCTACTCCTTTTTAAAACTAAGTAGAACCTAGTTTTCTCTGCCTCTTCTTGGCTATAGATCCATTTTTGCACATCCAAAGACTTGTTAAAATGCTCTGTTAAATAAAACATTAATCCAGCTCAGCTTTACATTTTGTAGTTCAAAACTAGCAGAGACTTTAAGATTGAAATCTTTCTTATTTTGCGTTTCTACAGGTCTCTGTTGGGGGAGGGGAGAGGATTTTATCTTCCCTGTCATTAGAATCATGCCTCTTCTTTTTTGAGGAAAAGTAACTTTCCATAACATTTTATTCCTTCATTGCAACAAATTGTTTCTCTCACTAAAATAGGTGCTTTCTGAAGGCAAAAACTATCACATTAACCTCAATTTCTCTGGTGCTCAACATACATGACCAATCATATTTATTGAATGGATTAAAATGTAACTGAGCAATACAAATGTCAATATATAAAGAATTTAAATTGACTTGATCAAATAGAAGCATTTGTACAATCCGCCCAAGCATTATATTCACTTATTATTCTCCATGTGATATCTTAAAAAGTTTTTTATCAGAGCATTGTTGCTTTACACTGTTGTGCTATTTTCCGCTGTACAGCAAAGTAAATCAGGCGTATGTATATTTGTATCACCTCTTTTTGAAATTTCCTTCCCAGCTGGGTTATCACAGAGTAGTACTTCAGTGTTTATTACAGCACTATTTACAATAGCCAGGACATAGAGATAATCTAAATATCTATTGACAGAGGAATGGATAAAAAAGATGTGGCGCACACACACACACACACACACACACACACACACACACACATATATATATATAATGAAATATTAGTCATAAAGAGCAAAATAATGCCATTTGCAGAGACATGCATGGACCTGGAGACTATCATACGGAGTGAAATAAGTCAGAAGGAGAAAAACAAATATTGTATATTAACACAAATATGTAGAATCTAGAAAAACAGTGTAGATAAACTTATTTCCATGTGAAATAGTTCTAAAATTATACTGTTCATTCTTTAATATTATTTGTATTAGAATTCCTTAAGACAATTGCTCCACTAATAAAGCTTTTTTATAAATTGTGTTTGCTATATTCCAGAAAAAAAAAACTACCAGAGGATATTTTTTTATACTTATTAGTCTATGTTGAAAACAATGACAAACTTGTGTCTTTCTATGTCCAAAGGTAAGATTGTATTCCTATTAATAATGTTACATCTGAGAAAGTAATTTCAGAAGATCAGAATAATTTCAAGTTTGGTCATAGGAATGGTAACTAATCCCCTAAAAACTGACTCCAAAGGTATAAAATGTGTTTCCCCAGGTCTCTTCAGGTTATGAATTCAAAATTGGTAATTTCTAATAATAATGCTCAAAATTTCATTGGCTTTTATCTTCTGCAAAATACAGTACTTTGTCCCCAAATACTGTACTTTGACAGTCTCTGGTGTTCCTCTCATGGGGGCTCACAAAGTCCTGCCCAGGTACCCGACTCCAGCCCTTTATCAATCCCTCATGGATAAGGAAACCATTTTACAATGTACATTTCTCACCTCTGAGGCTAGTGCGCTATGTGAGAGCATCCACGTGCTTTAGGAAGTGCTCCTATAGTGACAAAGCCCTCACGCTGCCAGCTGGCATAGAACTGCTTGGCTCTTCATTCTGGCCATCACAGCAGGATCCCAGCAGAGCTGGGGAAGGGCTGCTCTAGTATGGCACTGATTGCACCACAGTGGCTCAGAGACTCCTGTGAAATCATCCCTCCATGACGTTCTCTCTCAAGGTACAGTAAGTGTATCTGAACCCAAATCAACCAGACTAACCCTGTCTGTCCTTTTCTGCCTTTCCTCTGGGAACTATTGCCAAGTTGAACAATCAAACAAGCCATCTACTTGTAAACCACTGAAAATGAAGATAGTGTCTTCCCCATCAATAGCGGTCATGAAGCAGTTTATCTCATATTCTACCCTTTAACTGAATCTCAATCCTGTTTAAGAAATAATGGCTTTTGTGTACTGGATATGTCTTCATTTCTTCTTCAAGTTCATTCCCTTTCCTTCTCTGTCCTGTAGAAGCTCACCTCTAAGAGTGACATTAATCATCAATAGCTTTCCTCACTCTACTTCCTGTTGACTTTAGTCAACAGGCAGCTTGCTCAGGTGACTAGAGGAATAAAGCAGAGAGGCTAGGATACTTCTTCCTCCAGCTTCCTTCTGACAGTTCACTTCAGGTGACTTGGGTCCTTTAGCCAAAGATCACTGCACCTTTCAAGATGAGCTTCTCCTCAACTGTCCTTTTGTGTTCAGGTTACCTGTTTCCTCTCTCATCTCCTTCTGCTTAAAGATGTCAATAGCTCTATGGCTACTATCCTCGACTTTTTTTTTTTTTTACTTAATTTTGAAGTTTCCTTTGCTCATATGTACTTTGTAAGTAAAATACTCTTGAAACATTCCTTTGTGTATGTCATCTACTTTATGCTATGACCCAGACAGAGAGTAATTGGTGTTGCAAATGACCCTAGGAAACAGAACCTCATGATGGAATTCAAGGATTGGGTTGCTCACACACTTGAGGAGCAAGAGATGTGCTTTTTAAACCCTGTAAGTGAGACAATATAAGAGACACAGAGATATAGAACGGACTTTTGGCTTCTGAGGGAGAGGGAGAGGGTGGGATGATCTGGGAGAATGGCAATGAAACATGTATACAATCATATAAGAAATGAAGCACCAGTCTATGTTTAGTACAGGATACAGGATGCTTGGGGCTGCTGTAAGGGATGATCCGGGGAGATGGGGAGGGGGGAGGGAGGTGGGAGGGGGCTTCAGCATGGGGAGATCGTGTACACCTGTGGCTGATTCATGTATGGCAAAACCAATACAGTACTGTAAAATAGAATAAAGTATTAAAAAAAAAAGTGGGTGGGTAGGACTTGGGTAACTTCTGGCAAATGGTGACATCATGATTATCAGCATTGTCACTGACAAAGGGCAGAGGGGGCTGGAGGGAAGTCAGGTAGCTGTGGCATTTTGTGAATATGACGGCAGCAGTGCTTTGAAATACTGGAGCTTTCCAGCTTCTTTTTCTGGTCCCAGAGGACAAACACAGGGGAAATGAGAAATTAAAACCTATGAGCATACAATTCACAGTATGCATGGAGAACAAGAAAGCCTCTTTGAAGTTTGAATGAATATCTCCTCTCAAATAGTAGCAGGAAATTTATGGCTTGGGGAAGCCTAAGTAAACAGTGTGCACTGACAAGGGCTCTGTCACAGGGCCCTAAAATAATGGAACTCTGATGTATTGAATGAAGACACTGGTACCGACTTGAGTGACGCTAGAAACCTGGAAATCCAAAATTTCCCAGAATTTCTGTGCCAACGGAAACAACCTTTTAACTCTGTAAGGGAAAAGTGAAAGTCGTTCAGTTATGTTCAGCTCCTACAACATTGTGAATTGTAGCTCACCAGGCTCCTGCGTCCATGGGATTTCCCAAGCAAGACCACTGGAGTGAGTATTCATTCTCTTCTCCGAGGGCTCTTCCTGACCCAGGGATTGAACCCACGTCTCCTGCATTGCAGGCAGATTCTTTACCGTCAGCCACCAGTGAAGCACCATCCCCTATATGCAAATATATATGCATGTACGTGCGTGTTGCGTGCCTGCCTGTTAAGTTGCTTCAGTTGTGTCTGACTCTACAACCCAATAGATGGTAGCCGCCAGGCTCCTCTGTCCATAAGATTCTCCAGGCAAGAATACTGGAGTGGGTTGCCATGCCCTCCTGCAGGGGAGCTTCCCGACACAGGGATGGAACCCAAGTCTCACATCTCCTGCATTGGCAGGCAGGTTCTTTACCACTAGTGCCACCTGGGAAGCATATCCATGCATGAAAATTACTCCCGAAGAAGAAGCCAATTCTTTCTCACACCAAGATCTTTCATTGTCTTTAGGCCAACAATAAGAGTTTTATCCTGCCATTTCCTCAGGAGAGACACAGAAACTGCTCTCGATGTGATAATCTCTACAGCAGAACTTTAAGTGGGGTACATTATATTGATGACACTATGTAAACTGTACCTGATGAGCCAGAAGTAGCAAGCCACTTAGATGCCATGTGTGACAGAATATGAGAGATAAACCCCTCAGAAGTTAGAGTGTCTGTCTCACAGGTAAAGTTTTTGAGCATCATTGATCTGAGATTTGTTGTTGGTTTCAGCATGTACCACACAGAAGGAAGGAAAGCCTGGTAGATCAGCTTGGATTTTTGTGTACATAATGATGTGTGTACACATCATTTTGCAGATGATGTGTACCACATATAGGCTTGCTGCTGTGTCATATTTATTGGTATTCATGTATAAGGATGCCAGTTGGGCCCCAAGAAATAAACTACAACAGTAGGTGCAGGCTGCAGGACAGATTACTTGACATCTAGTAGACCGAATGGTATTTGAAGTGTCTGAGGCAGACAGATGTTAGTATGGAGACTATGGCAACCTCTAATAGAATCACAGCACAGATGCCTGGGGTTTGAGGTAAGGCCTTGTTCCCTGCTGCTTGCAACTCTTTTCCATTTCAAAAATAGTTTCTGACTTGCCACTGGGCATTAGTAGACTCTTGACTTCTGTCCACAGAATACAACATGCTTCTACAACCCAATATCCCTATCCTATCTTATCACTGAACCGTGAGACTGCACATGCACAACAGCATGCCATGCTGAAATAGAAACGGTGTGCCCTGAACTGGGGAGAGTATAAATGCATATACAATAGAGAAGTGATTCACAGTCTATCACAGTGTCTCTTGTATTCTCTTGTCCAGTAATCATAGCAAAAGAAAACTCCAGAAGTTCTAAAAAGGGAAGACCAGAAGGGACTCACATCCTGGAGGAATGAAACTTTGGGTTCTATACATCAAAGAAAGACTTCTGACTAGCTGAAGTGCTTGCAGAAGTAATGTGAAGGGTTTGACTGGTGGCTCAATGGTAAAGAATCTGCCTGCCAATGCAGGAGACATGGGTTTGATCTCTGGTCCGGGAAGATCCCTCATGCACTAGAGCAACTAAGCCCATGTGCCACAACTACTGAACGTGTGCTCTAGAGTCTGGGAACTACGACTACTGAGCCCACATGCCACAAATACTGAAGCCTTTGTGCCCTAGAGCCTGTGCTCTGCAATAACAGAGGCCACTGAAATGAGCAGTCCAAGAACCACAACTGGGAAGTAGTCCCTGCCTGCCACAAGAGAAAGCCCATGCAGCAATGAAGACCCAGCACAGTCAAAAATAAAGAAATAAGTTTTTAAAAAAGTAATGTATACGGCTGATTCATGTTGATGTTTGGCAAAAACCAACATAATTCTGTAAAGCAATTATCCTTCAATTAAAAAATAAATTAATTTTTAAAAGTAATGTGGAAAAGGAGAGAGTGAAGAAAGAGGCTATGATTACACATTAAAATCGACTAACCATATGCAGATTTGGAAACCTTTGTAGCTATGTTTTATACTATTTATTTGTTTCTTTTCTTCTCCTTTGGTCCCCTCTTACATGATATGAGAAATACAGGGGAGGTCTGCTAAATAATTTTGGTTAGCAGCATGCCTTTCTAATTTCTGCTTTCACTCATTGAGTGAGAATAAAATGTACTAAGAAAAAAAAGAAAACTGTTTTTAATAGTTGGAATTTGATATTGTGATTATATACTTTAGTTCAAATACTTTGTAAATTGATAACATGAAAAGAAAAAAATTGAAAACTCTGTTGAACGTTCTGGAAAGAATCAGTCATGCAAATAGGCACAGAATTTTATTTTGGTTAAGAGTGAGTAAGGTTATCATAAAATACTAGAAAAAATCCTAAAAATGGAAAAGGATTTAGTGTTAAGATTTCTTCACAAATATTCTTAATTTCTTGTCCCACTTTAAAGTAAAGACTGAAATGGGAAACTGTTCAGTAGAGGCATGTTCAAGGTAATGGTCTGGTTCCTCCTCAATTAAATGGAAAGAATGTGCGTTTATTAGTATGAAGTGAAAGCAGGATTTTTAAGGTATGCATATGTCTTCTCTTTTTTGGGTTTTTTGCTTTAACTGCCTTATTAAAAAAGCAGTAACTATCATGTGAAACACCAAAGGCTGATTATTCTCAAAATTAAGTTCTAGATGTAGTCTCTTCCCTGAATCTCAGAGTTAGTGTCAAGAGCTAACACACCAGCTTGAGCTGGTGTGTCCCATAGACCATACAAACCCAACGCCACCTCCTTGCTTGCATATCTCCTTTCCAATATTCTCTACAGTCCATCCTGAGACAAGGCACCCTTCTCTTGGGCACTCAGCCTCTTGTCCTGGTAGTAGGATTTGTTTCTTCTTAACATTATCTCCAGCACATACAAGTTCATTGATGAGTTCCATTAAGTCTTCATCCTAAATATTTTCTGAAACCAACCGTTCCTTATTCTCTTAATCCAGAGTCCCATCACCTCCACCAGAAATACAGCCTCTTACCTGGTGTCCCTACATTCAATATATTACTCCAGACACACATTCTCCACCCAGGATACAGAATGTTCTATCTAAAATACAAATCTTAAGAACTCACCTCTTGCTCTTCTGGATCAAAATGGTAGAGTAAAAGGACATGTGTTCAACTCTCTGAGAGCACTAGAATTGCAACAAGCTTTTGAAAACCACCCACAAAATCCACCAAAAAAGTATACCTCATATTCAAAGACAAGGAAGAAGCCACAACAAGATGCTAGGAGGGGTGCAAACACAATAAAATGAGATCCAATATCTGCTGGATGGGTGACCCACAAACTGGAGACCAATAATACCAAACTACTATGATGGTTATGAAGGTTCTGAGCCTCATGTCAACCTTCTCAGCCATGGGGATCCAGGAAAGGGACTGGAAATCTCCAGGGAACCTGAATTTGAAGTCCAACAGGATCTGATTACAGGACTTCCACAGGATTGGGGGAAACAGAGACTCCACTCTTGAAGGGCATAAACAAAATCATGTGTGTACCAAGACACAGAGGAAAAGAGCAGTTACTCCACAGGAAACTGAACCAGACCTACCTTCTTATGGTTTGAGTGTCTCCTGTGGACATGTGGGTAGGCAGTGACTGCTGCTGGGGTGAGGGCACTGGCAGTAGCACTCCTGGAAGGTGCCCTTTGATATAAGTCCTCTTGGAGGTACCCATTAACCCTGCTATATAGCCCATATACCTCAGAACTGGGTCACCTCAGGCCCAACAACTGACAGGGAGGTAGTGAAACCCCACCCATTAACAGATAAGCAGATTAAAATCTTACTGAGCATGGCCCTGCCCACCAGAGCAAGACACAGTTTTACCTAGTCCCTCCAATCAGGAAACTTACACAAGTCTCTTAGCCTCATCCACCAGAGGGCAGAGAGACTAAGCAAGAAAAACAAAAGTCCTACAGTGGCTAGAAAGGAAAGCACCTTACAGAAAGCTAATCAGCAGGCGGTGGCAGTGGCCAAGAGCTACCCCACGTCCAAGGTCAGGGGCAGCGGCTTAGAGTGCCAGGCTGCGACAGCGCAGGAACAGCCGAGAGGAGCTACCCCACGTCCGAGGTCAAAGACTGCGGCCCGGGCCAAGGGCAGTGGTGGGAAGGAGCAACTCCATGCCCGAGGCCAGGGCGGCAACTGGGAGGAGCAATCCCACAGCCAAGGCTAGCGAAGCGGCCGGGAGAAGCAACCATGGGTTGCCATTTCCTTCTCCAGGGGATCTTCCCGACCCAGGGATCGAACTCAGGTCTTTCTGCATTATAGGCAGACGCTTTACCGTCTGGGCTCAGAGACGGGTCACCAAATATGTTCGTGTGTCCGCAGCTGCTGCGCACTGCTTCTGGAAATACAGCCCTGTCTCTTCCCCTCCGTTGGTGCAGAGATGGACTCCCACTTCTGCACACCACCCAGACTCTCGCCGTCCTGCACTGTCTTCGTCCAGGCTGAAGGAAGGGGCTGCGCGTTCCCCTAGATCCTTACCGCCCTCTTGCACACTGTACGCCCGCTGCCTGTACAGACCTATTCTGCTGAAGTTCTCGCTGAGTCGCCATCTTCTCAACTATGCTTCACTGTCAGCCAATCGGGGTGGGGTTGGTGGTGTTGTCACGTGGCTCACGGAACCACCGTGGATTCTGGAAGACTTGGACATCCTCAGGGCCATCCTGATCTCAGTTCCTTAACATCCTCATCTTCTGTGTGCACCTCAGTCCCAAGATCTACACACTGGTCCACTCTAAATCTCAAGTTCCAGCTCCCCTCCCCTTCCAAACAAAACTACTTCTACCGTCCCCCTCCAACCCCCACGGTGTAATGGTAGTCATTCCTCGGTGTTAGGAAGCCATCCACTCCCTTGATCCATTCATTTTCTCCCTGTTAAGTGATGGAGCCCCAATCACTACTTAATCCAAACACCTGAGTGAGTCTCCCTAAAGATGAAACGCACAAATCATTTCCTTCACCCTCAGCTGAGCCTTTATCACTGTCCAGAAAGTGTTTACCATACTGGCTTTTCCACATCTTTGCCTCTTCCCCATCCCATACACCAACTCTCCTTTTTCATAGAGGGGGGGAAAAAAAGCCATCCACTGGAATTTCCTCCATCTTCTCTTCACTTTCCCTCACCTTTAACTTCCACCACCTTATACCCCCACTTGAAAGGAGGTGATGTCATTCTGAGCAGCCCAAGATAATCTCCTTGTTTACAGGCCTAGGTCAACATCTCTGTGGACTGTCTCTTGCAACCCCAAGCATAAGAGCTGTTGGTCAGTTCTCAGTGCTCCCACATT
The DNA here is from genome assembly GCA_006408675.1 of Madoqua kirkii. Taxonomy (NCBI): domain Eukaryota; kingdom Metazoa; phylum Chordata; class Mammalia; order Artiodactyla; family Bovidae; genus Madoqua; species Madoqua kirkii. Next base: position 42,326 of record SJYC01143090.1, read on the forward strand.
CAATGAACGAACATTAAGTCCTTAACTGTGTGCTACGCCCAGTGTAAGGGACACCAAACTAACATGTCCCACTTGGCCTTTAAGGAGCGCACAGCTAACCACTTTAGCATAACCAAATGGGATGCTTCCTCCCCAACCACTGGAGGATTTTGCCTGTGGGTTTGTCCTCTACCTACCATCTGAGGAGGGTCTTTCTCAGTTGGTGCAGTTCTTTGGGGCCTTTGTGATAAAGAAGGGTGGAGAGGTCACCCCCTTAATACACACACACGTGCACACACACACACTAAGAGATGACAGGAAAGATGAAAATCTCACAAGAAGAGGAACAGAGAGGTATTGGTGGGGTGGGGTGCTGAAGACAGAGGAACAGACACCAGTAGTGTGTGAGGTACAAGTGGTTGGGAAAAAAAGAGGGACTTTATAACTGTGGTCTGGATATCTGGTTTTTTTGTGGTATTTGAAAAGTGCAGGTACAGAATTCGAATGATTCTGATATTTTTTAGCTGTACCATGCAGCTTGCAGACTCTTAGTTCCCCAACCAGGGATCGAACCCACTGCCCCCTGCAGTGGAAGCAAGGAGTCCTAACCACTGGACTGCCAGGAAACTCCCCAATGTCATTTTGGATCTGGATCTTTCTTTTATGTGCTTTCAATTCAGTTCAGTCGCTCAGTCGTGTCCAACTCTTTGCGACCCCATGAATTACAGCATGCCAGGCCTCCCTGTCCATCACCAACTCCCAGAGTTCACCCAAACTCATGGGCATCGAGTCAGTGATGCCATCCAGCCATCTCATCCTCTGTCCTCCCCTTCTCCTCCTGCCCCTAATCCCTCCCAGCATCAGGGTCTTTTCCAGTGAATCATCTCTTTGCATGAGGTGGCCAAAGTATTGGAGTTTCAGCCTTAGCATCAGTCCTTCCAGTGAACACCCAGGACTGATCTCCTTGCAGTCCAAGGGACTCACAAGAGTCTTCTTCAACACCATAGTTCAAAAGCATCAATTCTTCAGCACTCAGCCTTCTTCACAGTCCAACTCTCACATCCATACATGACTACTGGAAAAACCGTATTCTTGACTAGATATTGTTGGCAAAGTAGTATCTCTGCTTTCCAATATACTATCTAGGTTGATCATAACTTTCCTTCCAAGGAGTAAGCATCTTTTAATTTCATGGCTGCAGTCACCATCTGCAGTGATTTTGGAGCCCAAAAAAACAAAGTCAGCCACTGTTTCCACTGTTTCCCCATCTGATTTGCCATGAAGGGATGGGACCAGATGTCATGATCTTCGTTTTCTGAATGTTGAGCTTTAAGCCAACTTTTTCACTCTCCTCTTTCACTTTCATCAAAGGCTTTTGAGTTCCTCTTCACTTTCTGCCATAAGGGTGGTGTCATCTGCACTTTATCATAGCCAAAAGGACAAGAAGTGATGGATCGTATTTTCTGAAATCAAGCCACTCAGAGCCTGGTCAGCACCAGCCACGTTATTTTTTTTAAGGGAACCATCCAACACTGATGAGGATGTTGGGAAACAAGCAGTCCCACACTTCACGGGTAGGTTTAAAAATTGATGTAACCTTTTGATAGGATGATTGAGCATTGTACACCAAAAACCTAAAACCCAACATCCTCTTTGAGCCAGAATTTACACACTTGAGAATATATTTTAATGGAATAACCATGGAGGTATATGAAGACTTTGACCTTAAAGAAAAATTCTCCTTCAGCCCTTGTTGTCTTTAACATGACTTTCCTTGAACTCCCCCTTCTTTACCTTCCCAAGAGGTGAGAGACTCAGGGAAAAGGGGGAAAGGAGTCCCCTCAAGCTTACCTATAGACTAGGCAAAAAAAGGGCTCCATGTGGTCCAGACTTCTGGAAAAGGAAACTTTGTATGATTCAGAAAACCATGGAGGTATATGAAGACTTTGACCTTAAAGAAAAATTCTCCTTCAGCCCTTGTTGTCTTTAACATGACTTTCCTTGAACTCCCCCTTCTTTACCTTCCCAAGAGGTGAGAGACTCAGGGAAAAGGGGGAAAGGAGTCCCCTCAAGCTTACCTATAGACTAGGCAAAAAAAGGGCTCCATGTGGTCCAGACTTCTGGAAAAGGAAACTTTGTATGATTCAGAGCAAAAGCCTAATAAAAAAAAAAAGTAATTGATAGTATGTATTTACCCAGTGCATGCTCAGTCATGTCCAACTCTTTTGCAACGCCATGGACTGTAGCCCACCAGGCTCCTCTGTCCAAGGGATTTCCCAGGCAAGAATATTTGAGTGGGTTGCATTTCCGTCTCCAGGACATCTTCCCAATCCAGGGATCAAACCCAGCTCTCCTGCATTGCAGGCTAAATTTTTACCCCTGAGCCGCCTGGGAAGACTAGTGTACACCTGTGCATATTCTATCTAAAATCTGGTGCAAGAATGTCTGATTCAGGAACTTCCCTGGTGGTCTAGTAGCTGAGATTTCACTCTCCCAATGCAGGGGGCCCACGTCTGATCCCTGATCAAGGAACTAGATCCCATATGCTGCAACTAAAGATCCTACATACCACAATAAAGACTGAAGATCCCATGTGCCGCAACTAAGACCTGTACAGCCAAGTAAATAAAGATTTAAAAAGAAAAAAGAATGATTGGTCCAGTGCAGTTGAGAATACAGACTAGTTAGGGTAGGGTGGGGGTGGAGCGCTTGTAGATTCTGGATCTCAGCTCATAGATCTGTCTAACCTGAAGTCTCACTGAAATGACTAATATTTGTGAAAGGATGAAGAATTTTAGCTACTTGATAAATTGTGCATGAGTGCTAAATCACTTCAGTTGTATTCAACTCTCTGCGATGCTATGGATTGTAGCCCACCAGGCTCCTCTGTCCATGGGATTCTCCAGACAAGAATACTGGAGTGGATTGCCATGCCCTCCTCCTAGGGATCTTCCTAACTTAGAGATCAAACCAACGTCTCAAATCTCCTGCATTAGCAGGTGGATTCTTTACCAATGAGCCACTTGGGAAGCCTACTTGATAAATTACATTACATATATTCAAGGAAAGATGACTGAGCCATTAAAAATAAGAGGTCAATTGTTCTAAAGTGTCTGCCTGGAATGCAGGAGACCCGGGTTCGATCCCTGGCTTGGGAAGATCCCCTGGAGAAGGAAATGGCAACCCACTCCAGTACGCTTGCCTAGAGAATCCCATGGAGGGAGGAGCCTGGTAGGCTACAGTCCATGGGGTTGCAAAGAGTCAGACACAAATGAGGGACTTCACTTTCATTTTCATAAAGATCTCCAAACATACAGCTGAGAAAAATAAAAGGCAAGCTGCAAAGCTTTAAGTCAACAATGATGCCATTTCTGTAGGAAAATAACCTGTGTATGTTGATACATGGAGAAGGCAATGGCAACCCACTCCAGTACTCTTCCCTGGAATATCCCACGGACAGAGGAGCCTGGTGGGCTGCAGTCCCTGGGGTCACTAAGAGTCGAACACGACTGAGCAACTTCACTTTCACTTTTCACATTCATGCATTGGAGAAGGAAATGGCAACTCACTCCAGTGTTCTTGCCTGGAGAATCCCAGGGACGGGGGATCCTGGTGGGCTGCCATCTATGGGGTCACACAGAGTCAGACATGACTGAAGGGACTTAGCAGCAGCAGCAGCAGCATGTTGATACATACATGTAAAAAAAATCTGGAGGACTACACACTGAACTCTCAGGACTGATTATTTCTGGAAGGCAGAGTTAGAGATTTTCACTTGTAAGATGTAAATTTCTATCATGTTTAAGTATTTTTGCAAAGGGATATGTTTCTAGTCAGAAAAAAAGTCAACAGATCAAAAACTTGTTGGAGAAAAATAATCATACTCTATTGGTTGAAAAAATATATTGTAGGAACAGTAAGTTGAATATAAGACCATGTATATACTTGGGAGGCTGGAGAGAGATGTAGATATATATTCATAGAGAAAAAAACTACAAGTTTGAGGTAGAGGATATATGGATGTTTCTTGTATCATTCTTATATATTCTATAAAAAATTAGGAACGAAAGGGGGTATGTAAAGTATCCGTTTGCTAGGTCTGCTGTGAAAAGTATCATGCTCTAGGTGAGTGAAACAGCAGAAACGAAAAAAGGCCGGAAGTGTGAGGTCGAGGTGTTGACAAGGGACTTCCCTGGTGGTGCAGCAGATGAGAATCCACCTGCCAAAGCAAGGGTCATGGGTTTGATCCCTAGTCTGGGAAGATTTCCTGTGCTGCAAAGCAACAAAGCCCATGCACCACAACTACTGAGCCCACGTGCTGCAACTACTAAAGCCCGTGCAACGAGAGGCTGTGCTCAGCAGTAAGCAAAGGCACTGCAACGGGAAGCCAGCAAGCTGCTTGGGAGAGGAGCCGCTGCTCACTGAAGCTGGAGAAAGCCTGCGAGTGGCAGCGAAGACCCAGCACAGCCAAAAATAAATAAGAAGAGATGAGAAAGTTAACCCAGAACAAAGTGTTGGCAAGACCACACTCCCTCTGAAGGCACTTGGGAAGGATCTAGTCCAGGGCTCACCCCTAGGCTACAGAATGGGAAAGACTAGAGATCTCTTCAAGAAAATTAGAGATACCAAGGGAATATTTCATGCAAAGATGGGCTCGATAAAGGACAGAAATGGTATGGACCTAAGGAAAGCAGAAGATATTAAGAAGAAGTGGCAAGAATACATGGAAGAACTGTACAAAAAAGATCTTCACGACCCAGATAATCATGAAGATGTGATCACTAATCTAGAGCCAGACATCTTGGAATGTGAAGTCAACTGAGCCTTAGAAAGCATCACTACAAACAAAGCTAGTGGAGGTGATGGAATTCCAGCTGAGTTATTTCAAATCCTGAAAGATGATGCTGTGAAAGTGCTGCACTCAATATGCCAGCAAATTTGGAAAACTCAGCAGTGGCCACAGGACTGGAAAAGGTCAGTTTTCATTCCAATTCCAAAGAAAGGCAATGCCAAAGAATGTTCAAATTACAGCACAATTGCGCTCATCTCACATGCTAGTAAAGTAATGCTCAAAATTCTCCAAGCCAGACTTCCGCAATATGTGAACCGTGAACTCCTTGATGTTCAAGCTGGTTTTAGAAAAGGCAGAGGAACCAGAGATCAAATTGCCAACATCCACTGGATCATGGCAAAAGCAAGAGAGTTCCAGAAAAACATCTATTTCTGCTTTATTACTTGCTATTCCAAAAGCTCTCAGGGAAACATCAGCTTTGGCATCACCAGGGAAGTTGTTAAATATATGGACTTTAAGGCCCCATTCCAGACCTACTAGAACAGTATTCCATTTGAACAACATTCTCTAGGTGATTTGAGTGTTCACTGAAGTTTGAGAAGTGCTACTCTAGAGGATACTTAGCCAGAAGTGGAATAATTACTGGTTGAACTTGATTCTCAGTGCATATCCTGCAGTGCTCTGGGGATCTGATTGCTGTGCTGGTTGTTAATGTATTTTTTCTGGCTTTCTAGTCTGTGTTTGAGGTCACATGGTTGCCATGGAGATGATTAAAACATCACAGACAAAATGAAGAGGTGAGATTCACAACCTAGGAAACAAGAACAGAATATACTTAAAGTATAAAGATAAAAATCGTCTGTCTCCCCTGCATTGATAACACAAATTAAGAAACCAGGTAAAGTTTAAAAGATATCCAAACATTATATATTGGTTGAACTCTTCTGTTACATATTTAATTCCTCTTATTGTCCTTTACTTGTGCAGCAAATTGGCCCTTTGAGGGCAAAAAAAAAAAAATGTATATCACTGAGTGTAAGAGTTGATTCTCTAGGTTTTATTTGATGATACCTCCTCTCTAGACCTATAGAAGATATTATTGGAAAAATGAAATTGTTTAAGATTGGAGGCAGAAACTTGAGCTGGAAACTTACCCAAATCATCAGTTGGATGATTTGATTGAAGAACTTGTTTTCTTCTTAATTTCCTCTTTTATGATGAGGATGAGTATACTGTCAAAAGGGTGTTGTGAGTATCAATGAAACAATAGATAGGTGCTCTGAGTAGCAACAACAAAAAAAATGAGTGATTTCCTTCCAATATTTTTCCAATGCAGCTGAACAATTCCAATGTTGAGACTCTACCCTCATCACGTAATACCAAAATAGGAAAATCCCGTCATACATCCTTTCTTCTTTTCTATATCTCATCTATATATTTTCCTATTCACCTTTCAGAGATCTTTTACTTTCTAGGGCCCATCCATGAGTTTATTACTGCCTACTCAGCTAGGTTTCAACTAATATAAGATGTTAATTTTTGAAGGTAAATGATTGGCCTTTTTCAGGGCATTCATTTTTTTTCCCCTCAAACTTTATTGTGTGTAAGAGTCTGCTTGGTACCGGTCTCTAGCAATTTTGATTCAGTATGTCTGCAGTGGATACCAGGAACCTGTACCAGTTAACTAGGAGATTTCTTTTGCTGATGGTCCTTGTGAGAAAAGCCATACACAAACATCATGGAATAAAGTCATATTAGTTGCATCTCACAGTAGGGATGGGGAGGTGACATTTGTAGGTAGGAGGTTGACCCTCATGTGACATACAATAGGTGATAGCCTATTCCACCTCCATATAAAGCCCACAAACAGCCCTCACTGTCCTTAACAACTGTTTATCTCTTATGGTAGTAGAAAGCAAGAGTTCAGCATAAATGCTCTAAAGTCATAATAATCTGGGTCCAAACCTTGGCTTGCCAAATGCCATGTGGCTCTGGACAAGTTATTTAACCTCTGTGATAATCAGTTCCAAACTTTAAAATGGAGATGATTTTAATACCTACCTCAAGGTATCATTAGTATTAAATGGATGAAAAGAGATTAGCAAAGCTCCATGCAGATGGCAAATGCTCCATAAATGTTAGCTATCATTATTCTAGGTCCATAGTCTATGTTTTAGAATTTAAATTATTTTCATATTTTAGACTGCAACATAGAGTATGTACTATTTATTACATAACACCCCCAACAGTGTCTGGGAAAACATCCCATAATTTATCCATTAACATTTCTGCAGGAAAAAATGTCTAAATATTCAGAAAGTAATTTCATGTCAGTTTAGGTCAGGTTTTTGTACAAAATAAGTTTTGGCACCAAATTAATAAAAAAAAATTAGCTTCTGTTATATACAGCATTTTTATTTAAAAATTGAATATACCAAACTCTTTTGGGGGAGATGTGCAATTACAACTTTTCCTTCTCTGTCCCTGCTTTCTGCCCTTTCTCTCTACCATCAGAAGTTTCAGAATATCTGTTAAAGTCTCCTGTTTCTTTAAATAATTATGTATTCAAAATGGCAGAACTTTTTCTAATTAATGTGGCACTGGTGAAATGCTTGCTAAGATTATAAGCCTTAGCCCAAATGCAAATCACACAATGGCACTGTCGTCAATGGCAATTGCTTAATCCCTCAAAGAAAATCTACCTTACCTTATGATTTTGAATTTCTTTTCCTCTAGATGTAAATGGCTTTCTATTGGATTGTCCTAGCAGATCCTTTTGGGTGAGGCTGACAGTCTGGAGGAGTTCCAGACCACAGTCTTTTGGAGATGAAATAGAAACAGCTCATAACTCAAATGAACAGGCTTGAGAAATCCAACTCATGAGCCTAGACTAGGTGTGATGGAAAACTGCATGTGCTTAAACTTTTCCTTATCAGTATGAATTTCAACTATGAAAACAACAGCATGGAAATAGGCTTCGTGAACTACTGCAGGTCACTTGGGTATTTGTGTTCAGTCTGACTCAAAGCGAAAGTTAAGAGTTTTCCCAGATATATAATTACTCCATTCTGGGGTTCCCTGAGACTTATTTGGAGAAGGGCCTGTCATACCCTGCTGCTTATAAGAGAGCTTTGATACCTTACTCTGCTTTATTTTCAGGCTGTTCTACATAACCCATTGGTAGTTGCATTCTTTTTCTTGGTCACCAGATCTTATAAGGGATGCTACTAATGGGAGCTAAATGTGTATGCATTAGTCATTCAGTCATGTCCAGATCTTTGCTACTCCATGGGCTGTAGTCTGCCAGCCTCCTCTGTCCATGGAGTTCTTGAGGCAAGAATGCTGGAGTGGGTAGCCATTCACATCTCCAGGGGATCTTCCTGATCCAGGGATTGAACTTGGGTCTCCTAGTTGCAGGCAGATGATTTAAGGTCTGGGCTACCAGAGAAGCCCATAGGAGCTAAACTGATACACAGATAACCCTCATAAGGTGACCACAGGGCATACTGTTAGAACCTACCTGAAGATTTGGCTGTGACCCCAGCTCTGCCACCATCTATACTTACAACCTTGGGTAAGTCACTTCCTCCTCTGGGTCAGTTTATAAATCTATATAATGAAAGCATTGGGTTTTTCTCAAAGTTTATCAAGAAAAGAAATCATGATTCAGAAGGGTTAGCAAGAGACCTTGGAATCTGAATTTTATGTTTGGCTACCCCAAAATTATTGTGTGTCAAGAATTCTTCACATTTTACCTTTGGAATATTGGGGGACTGATTACTGCAAATTCAGACTTAAATTGAAGAAAGTAGGGAAAACTGCTGGACCATTCAGGTATCACTGAAATGAAATCCCTTACAATTATACAGTGGAAGTGACAAATAGACTCAAGGGATTAGATTTGATACACAGAGTAAAAGCAGAACGATGGACAGAAGTTTGTGACATTTTACAGGAGGTGGTGATCAAGTCCATCCCCAAGAAAAACAAATTCAAAAAGGTAAAAGGGTTTTCTCAGGAGGGCTTACAGTTAGCTAGGAAAGGAGAGAAGCTAAAAGGCAGGTGAGAAAGGAAAGATATACCCATCTGAATGCAGTATTCCAAAGAATAGCAAGGAGAGATAAGAAAGCCTTCCTAAGGGACTGGTGAAAATATATAGAGGAAAACAATAGAATGGGAAAGATTAGAGATCTCTTTAAGAAAATTAGAGAAATAATGGTACATTTCATGCAAAGATGGGCACAGGAAAGGACAGAAACAGTAGGGACCTAACAGAAGCAGAAGATATCATGAAGAGGTGGCAAGAATACACAGAAAAACCATACACAAAAGATCTTAGTGACCCAGATAACCACAATGGTGTTACCACTCACCTACAGTAAGACATCCTGGAATGCTAAGTCAAGTAGGCCTTAGGACGCATCACTAGGAACAAAGCTAGTGGAGGTGATGGAATTCCAGCAGAGCTATTCCAAATTCAAAAAGATGATGCTGTGAAAGTGCTACCCTCAATATGCCAGAAAATTTGGAAAACTCATAGTGATGACAGGATTGGAAAAGGTCAGTTTTTATTCCAATCCCAAAGAAAGACAATGCCAAAGAATGTTCAAACTATGGCCAAGTTGCACTCATCTCATGTGCTAACAAAGTAATGCTCAAAATTCTCCAAGAAACACTTCACCAGTACGTGAACTCAGAAGTTACAGATGTTCAAGCTGGATTTAGAAAAGGCAGAGGAGCCATAGATAAAATTGCCAACATCTGTTTGATCATAGAAACAGCAAAAGAGTTCCAGAAGAACATTAACTTCTGCTTCATTGACTATGCAAAGCCTTTCATTTTGTGGATCACAACAAACTACACAAAATTATTAAAGAGGTAGGACTACCAAACCACTCTTACTTTCCCCCTGAACAATCTGTGTGCAGGTCAAGAAGCAATAGTTAGAATGGGACATGCAGCAACAAACTGGTCCCAAATTGGGAAAGGAGTGTGTCAAGGCTTTATGTTGTCACCCTGCTATTTAACTTATGTGGAGAGTACATTATGAAAATGCCAGGCTGGATGAAGCACAAGCTGGAATCAAGATTGCTGGGAGAAATATCAATAACCTCAGATATGCAGATGACACTACCCTTATGACAGAATGTGAATAGGAACTAAAGAGCCTCTTGATAAAAATGAAAGTGGAGAATGAAAAATCTGGCTTAAAACTAAACATTCACAAAACAAAGATCATGGCATCTGGTTCCATCTCTTCATGGCAAATAGATGGGGAAACAATGAAAACAGTGACATACAATTTTTTGGGATCCAAAATCACTGCAGATGGTGACTGCAGCCATGAAATTAAATGATGCTTCCTCCTCAGGAAGAAAGCTATGACATCCTAGAGAGCATATTAAAAGCAGAGACATTACTTTGCCAACAAAGATCCATCTAGTCAAAGCTATGATTTTTAGACCATAAAGAAAGCTCAGCACCAAAGAATTGATACTTTTGAACTCTATCATCGGAGAAGACTCTTGAGAGTCCCTTAGACTGCAAGGAGATCAAACCAGTCAGTCATAAAATAAATCAGTCCTGAATATTCATTGGAAGAACTGATGCTAAAGCTCCAATACTTTGGCCACCTGATGCGAAGAACTGACCCATTGGAAAAGGCCCTGATGCTGAGAAAGAAGGCAGGAAGAGAACAGTACAACAGAGGATAAGATGGTTGGATGGCATCACCTACTCAATCAACATGAGATTGTACAAGCTCTGGGAGTTGGTGATGGACAGGGAAGCCTGGAGTGCTGCAGTCCACAGGGTTGCAAAGAGTCGTACATGACTGAGTGACTGAACAGAACTGCGTACACAAAACTCCTACATTTATCAGAATTTTTCAAATTTCAGGATATATCAGAATCCCCAAGAATTTTAAAATTCACATTTCTCTGGTCTCATCCCTTGGCAATGTGATCTAATGGGTCCAGGATGCAGATAATTTGCATTCCAGTCAAAATCCATAGATAGTGTTGCCATGGAAGTTTCCCCATAAACACTTTACAAAAGCTCTAGACTAAATAGTCTTGAAAGGCACTTTCTACTTTGGCACTCTTTTCATTTTTGACTGTAGAAAGTATTTGACTCCAAAAGTGGCTCCTGACATGTGTGAGATGTGGATTGCTTCCTTCCTGGACTCTGCTTGAGGCTGCATGGTCACCTCTAAACAGTGAGCTAGAACAGACCTGGCTCAGGCTTGGGACATGTAACACCTCAGAGGAGAGAGGATAGAAGTTGAGTTAATCCTGTTCTCAGGACCCTCCAGTTCCTACTGAGTGATATGCACTATTTTACTCTGCTCTGTCAGTGAATGAGGTAGAAAAAGCATCTTCATATACGCACATAAGAGACAGAATAGTCCAGTTGGGATTAATTTGCCTATTCCTATGACTCAGATCAGACCTGGAGAAGGCAATGGCAACTCACTCCAGTACTCTTGCCTGGAAAATCCCGCGGATAGAGGAGCCTGGTGGGCTGCAGTCCATGGGGTCACTAAGAGTCAGACACCACTGAGTGACTTCACTTTCACTTTCATGCACTGGAGAAGGAAATGGCAAGCCACTCCAGTGTTCTTGCCTGGTGAATCCCAGGGCCGGGGGAGCCTGGTGGGCTGCCGTCTATGGAGTCACACAGAGTGGGACATGACTGAAGTGACTTAGCAGCAGCAGATCAGACCACACAAGCTCCTTCAAGCTTCAACCTTCATCTGGCTCAGTTGGACCCATGGCCTAGCTGCATACGAAGTTCAACGTATCATGAACAGTCTCTATATGTATTCATTGTCAGTTTCCCAATTTTACTTCCTAATGTGCACAGCAATATTAAGGAGCCTTAGCAGCCTTCCTGCTCAATGGTCCTATTTAACAATCCTCTTAAGGTCATGTTTCTCAGTCTCTGCCATCACCTAGCTTCCCTTCTTTGCCTACTCTCTGCTGGCAGCCACATCACATGTCTGAATGATTCTACTCAGTCACCAGCCAGGATAAGATTGTCCCTGGAATACATTTCCAATAACATGGTCCTCTCAATACATGACCCACCTGCACTGTTGATTTGTCTCTGTCCAACAAAGAGAAGGTCTAGAAGCAATGGGAGAGTTTTTCTGGGTAGACAAGGATCTGGATATCTAATTAGATCCAGATAAGATCTGCCTAAAGGAATATTAGGCAGACATCATATCACTAGGGTTGAACATAGAGCATTACATGGAGTCAAGAAGAAACCCCAAAGACAGACTCTATTGCTTCTTGGTTATACTTGCCAATTTGATTCAGGCCCTGAGGGATTCCAACATTTCTATGGGTAGTAAATGAAAACATTAGGGAAAGTAGCCATGTTATTGAGGGTTTTCAACCTAAAGATCAAGTGTGCTGCTACTTACAGCTCATAAGAGATGTTACAACATATGGCAGATAACCTTTGTAGCAGGATTGGGTCTCAATCTCATGTCAGACCTTCAAGGGCTTAACACATGGCAAGCCTCTGACACAGTGTAAATACAGAGACTTTCACTTGTATTTGGCAAGAATAGGAAGGACAATTTCTGCATTCTTTCAGTTGTATCCAACATTTGTGGGTCTCAGGGGGTTATAACACTTAAGAATTCTTGAGTACCTAATTTATGCCAACTGCATGCTCCAGTTGGTACTGGCTGCCTGGAGCTATATGTAAGAGAATTCTGGGCCTGTGACTGGCCTCACTGGTAGAATGTTGTAAAGGACTGTCAATGTCTGCCATGGGCTCTGGAGGAATAATGGCACCATGCTGAACATGTATTTGTTACCTCTCTCCTAGACTTTATAATCCTCACAGTAGTCTAACAAAGTAGGTATGATTATTTGCATTCTACATCTATTTCTGCTTTATTGACTATGCAAAGGCCTTTGACTGTGTGGATCACAAAAAACTGTGGAAAATTCTGAAAGAGATGGGAATACCAGACCACCTAACCTGCCTCTTGAGAAATCTGTATGCAGGTCAGGAAGCAACAGTTAGAACTGGACATGGAACAACAGACTGGTTCCAAATAGGAAAAGGAGTACATCAAGGCTGTATATTGTCACCCTGCTTCTTTAACTTCTATGCAGAGTACATCATGAGAAATGCTGGACTGGAAGAAACACAAGCTGGAATCAAGATTGCTGGGAGAAATATCAATAACCTCAGATATGCAGATGACACCATCCTTATGGCAGAAAGTGAAGAGGAGCTAAAAAGCCTCTTGATGAAAGTGAAAGAGGAGAGTGAAAAAGTTGGCTTAAAGCTCAACATTCAGAAAATGAAGATCATGGCATCCGGTCTCATCACTTCATGGGAAATAGATGGGGAAACAGTGGAAACAGTGTCAGACTTTATTTTGGGGGGCTCCAAAATCACTGCAGATGGTGACTGCAGCCATGAAATTAAAAGACCCTTACTCCTTGGAAGAAAAGTTATGACTGACCTAGATAGTATATTCAAAAGCAGAGACATTACTTTGCCGACTAAGGTCCGTCTAGTCAAGGCTATGGTTTTACCTGTGGTCATGTATGGATGTGAGAGT
>SJYC01143091.1:0-17912 GCA_006408675.1 Madoqua kirkii
ACCAACCTAGATAGCATATTCAAAAGCAGAGACATTACTTTGCCGACTAAGGTCCATCTAGTCAAGGCTATGGTGTTTCCTGTGGTCACGTATGAATGTGAGAGTTGGACTGTGAAGAAGGCTGAGCGCCGAAGAATTGATGCTTTTGAACTGTGGTGTTGGAGAAGACTCTTGAGAGTCCCTTGGACTGCAAGGAGATCCAACCAATCCCTTCTGAAGGAGATCAACCCTGGGATTTCTTCGGAAGGAATGATGCTAAAGCTGAAACTCCAGTACTCTGGCCACCTCATGAGAAGAGTTGACTCATTGGAAAAGACTCTGATACTTAGCGGAGATTGGGGGCAGGAGGAGAAGGGGACGACCAAGGATGAGATGGCTAGATGGCATCACTGACCCGATGGACGTGAGTCTGAGTGAACTCCAGGAGACGGTGATGAACAGGGAGGCCTGGCGTGCTGCAATTCATGGGGTCGCAAAAAGTTGGACACGATTGAGCGGCTGAACTGAACTGAACTGAATTTAATATGTTGGCCCTCTGGCATCCTACAAAGGTCAATTTAATATACAAACTATTGTCCAAACCAGTACATTTTTAAATAAAAAGACACTATTTAATAATTATGCTGGAAAAGTGGAATAAGCCAGGTTGCCTGCCTTTGATAAACCAGAATGAACAGTCACATTGTTCAAAGGGAACCAATGAGTTTTTAGTGTTTGATTTCTTTTTGCCTTTTATATTATATTATAGTCATGTGTATTCAAAAATATTTAACATTCATTAAATGTATAGATTATCCAAAGTAGTTTGTGGCAGAGTTTTCTGGCCATGAGCCTAGAAGTCCTTATAATCTTATTCCCTTTCTAATCTAACACAGTTTTCAGGATCATCTTGTATATTTCATGCCCCAAATTTGGAATCAGCACTTTTCCAGAGAGCCCCAGTCCTTTACTTTAAAAATGTCACTTAGACACCAAAATCTGGGTATTGGAAGGTTTATTACTGGTTTAGTGACTGTTTCTAGGCTTTTTCTGGACAGAGTTAGAATTATTATAGTCATGTGTATTCAAAAATATTTGACATTCATTAAATGTATAGATTATCCAAAGTAGTTTGTGGCAGAGTTTTCTGGCCATGAGCCTAGAAGTCCTTATAATCTTATTCCCTTTCTAATCTAACACAGTTTTCAGGATCATCTTGTATATTTCATGCCCCAAATTTTGAATCAGCACTTTTCCAGAGAGCCCCAGTCCTTTACTTTAAAAATGTCACTTAGACACCAAAATCTGGGTATTGGAAGGTTTATTACTGGTTTAGTGACTGTTTCTAGGCTTTTTCTGGACAGAGTTAGAAAATAATTTTCATAAAAATAGACTATAAAATCTTACTTTCATATTTTATTCATTAAAGATAATAGAGTTTTACTTAATGTTGCTAAACTTATTTTTATATTGTTTCTCCTGAATAAAAATCTACTTTTCTATGACACCAGCATAGTCATTTATTTTAACCTGCAATACACTTACAATAGTTTCTGGATTGCAATAGTAACACTACCTCTAATTACTGAGGGAGTTCAAATTTTTGCTTTTGTGTTTTATTTGTAGCTATTTTCTCATAAAGTATGTAGACTATGGAAGCTAACCAAACTACTGGATTTTAAACTGTCTTGAAATAGCTCTCCTTGGTAGTTAATGGCTATGTGATCAATTTGACATAGTCTTAGGTTTGTTTACTTGCCTTTAGATTTTTATAAATGAACTTTTAGAAAGTATCTTTTTAACCTATTTATTTTAATTGAAGGCTAATTACATTACAATATTGTGGTGGTTTTAGCCATACATTGACATGAATAAGCCACAGATGTACTATACATGATCTCAAAGTCAAATCTGCAAAACAGACATATGCAGAGAGGTTTAGTTTCTATTGCTTACACCCACATACATTTTATTTCCCACTTACATGGATAATTATTTTATGAATACTGTAGTTACCTTTTCTCCTTTGTTAAATTTTAACATAAGCAAATGTGTCTTTTTTTTTTTCCGAAGCCCTCTCCCACCTCCCACCTCCCACCCCACACCATCTCCCTGGATCATTCCGTACACCAGCCCCAAGCATCCTGTATCCTGTACTGAACATAGACTGGTGCTTCATTTCTTATATGATAGTATACATGTTTCAATGCCATTCTCCCAAATCATCCCACCCTCTCCCTCTCCCTCAGAGTCCAAAAGTCCATTCTATACCTCTGTGGCTCTTTTGCTGTCTCACATACAGAGTCATCATTACTATCTTTCTAAATTCCATATATATGTGTCAGTATACTGTATTGGTGTTTTTCTTTCTGGCTTACTTCACTCTGTATAATTGGCTCCAGTTTCATCCATCTCATTAGAACTGAGTCAAATTTATTCTTTTTAAGGGCTGAGTAATACTCCATTGTGTATATGTACCACAGCTTTCTTATCCATTCATCTGCTGATGGACATCTAGGTTGTTTCCATGTCCTGGCTATTATAAACAATGCTGCAATGAACATTGGGGTACATGTGTCTCTTTCAATTCTGGTTTCCTCGGTGTGTATGCCCAGCAGTGGGATTGCTGGGTCATAAGGCAGTTCTATTTGCAATTTTTTAAGGAATCTCCACACTGTTTTCCATAATGGCTGTACTAGTTTGCATTCCCACCAACAGTGTAAGAGGGTTCCCTTTTCTCCACATCCTCTCCAGCATTTATTGCTTGTAGACTTTTGGATCGCAGCCATTCTGACTGGTGTGAAGTGGTACCTCATTGTGGTCTTGATTTGCATTTCTCTGATACTGAGTGATGTTGAGCATCTTTTCATGTGTTTGTTAGCCATCCGTATGTCTTCTTTGGAGAAATGCCTTTTTAGTTCTTTGGCCCATTTTTTGATTGGATCATTTAATTTTTTGGAGTTGAGCTGCATAAGTTGCTTGTATATCTTTGAGATTAGTTGTTTGTCAGTTGCTTCATTTGCTATTGTTTTCTCCCATTTGGAAGGCTGTCTTTTCACCTTACTTATAGTTTCCAAATGTGTCTTTTATATCTGTATCCACCAAAATTTCTTGGAAAAACAGTAGCATGCAACTATTCCCATTTTTCTTCTTCCTTTTTTTGTTGTTGTTTGTTTTAAACATTATACCCTGAATTTACTTGTTCATATAGAGCTATTTCTTTAACTAGTTAGTATTCCATTGTATGACAGCAGTTTTAAATACTACTGTCAACTCTGGATGGACAGTAAACTATTTTCAGTGTTTAGTTCTTTTAAATCATACTTCAGTGATAGTCGGAGAAGGCAATGGCACCACACTCCTGTACTCTTGCCTGGAAAATCCCATGGGAGGAGGAGCCTGGTAGGCTACAGTCCATGGTGCTGCTAAGAGTCAGACACGACTGACTGACTTCACTGTCACTTTTCACTTTCATGCATTGGAGAAGGAAATGGCAACCCACTCCAGTGCTCTTGCCTGGAGAATCCCAGGGATGGGGAGCCTGGTGGGCTGCCTTCTATAGAGTCGCAGAGTTGGACATGATTGAAGTGACTTAGCAGCAGCAGAAATGATAGTATTCTACATATGTTTTCATAAAGTTGCCAGTGTAGGAAGATATTCCCAAAAGTGAGCACCATTTCAAAGAATTAATGTATAAGGATTTACCTTATAGAGTATCACTATCTATTACCCAAATAACTCTACATTGAAGTTCTTTAATTCTCCATGGCCACAATAAGAATGCTAATTTTTTTACCACAAACTCACCAACTTTTTCTATTGTCAAACTTGTAAATAACAGGGAAATAATAAATTAGTGAACTTCTAATTTGTATTTTCTCATTATGAGTGAATTCAGTTCAGTTCTGTCGCTCAGTCCTGTCCGAATTTTGAGACCCCACAAATCGCAGCATGCCAGGCCTCCCTATCCATCATCAACTCCTGGAGTTTACACAAACTCATGTCCATCAAGTTGGTGATGCCATCTAGCCATCTCATCCTCAGTCTTCCCCTTCTCCTGCTGCCCCCCCGCCAATCCCTTCCAGCATCAGAGTCTTTTCCAATGAGTCAACTCTTCATACGAGGTGGTCCAAGTATTGGAGTTTCAGCTTCATCATCAGTCCTTCCAATGAACACTCAGGACTGATCTCCTTCAAGATGGACTAGTTGGATCTCCTTGCAGTCCAAGGGACTCTCAAGAGTCTTCTCCAACACCACAGTTCCAAGCATCAATTCTTCGGTGCTCAGCTTTCTTCACAATCTAAATCTCATATCCATATATGACCACTGGAAAAACCATAGCCTTGACTAGATGGACCTTTGTTGCAAAGTAATGTCTCTGCTTTTTAATATGCTATCTAGGTTGGTCAGTCATAACTTATTTTCCAAGGAGTAAGTATCTTTTAATTTCATGGCTGCAGTCACTATCATCTGCAGTGATTTTGGAGCCCAAAAATATAAAATCTGACACTGTTTCCACTGTTTCCCCATCTATTTCCCATGAAGTGATGGGATCAGATGCCATGACCTTAGCTTTCTAAATGTGGAGCTTTAAGCCAGCTTTTTCACTCTCCTCTTTCACATTCATCAAGAGGCTTTTTAGTTCCTCTTTACCTTTTGCCATAAGGGTGGTGTCATCTGCATATCTCAGGTGATTGATATTTCTCCCGGCCATCTTGATTCCAGCTTGTGCTTCATCCAGCCCAGCATTTCTCATGATGTACTCTGCATATAAGTTAAATAAGCAGGGTGACAATATACAGCCTTGACGTACTCCTTTTCCTATTTGGAACCAGTCTGCTGTTCCGTGTCCAGTTCTAACTGTTGCTTCCTGACCTGAATATAGGTTTCTCAAGAGGCAGGTCAGGTGGTCTGGTATTCTCATCTCTTGAAGAATTTCCCACAGTTTGTTGTGAACCATACAGTCAAAGGCTTTGGCATAGTCAATAAGGCAGAAAGAGATGGTTTTTCTGGAACTCTCTAGTTTTTTTGATGATCCAGCAGATGTTGGCAATTTGATCTCTTGTCTTCTGTCTTTTCTAAAACCAGCTTGAACATCTGGAAGTTCACGATTCATGTATTGCTGAAGCCTGGCTTGGAGAATTTTGAGCATTAGTGAATTGAACATTTATTAATATAGTTTGGGGACATTCACTTTTTGTAATGCTCAAGCATTTCCATATAGATGTGTTAAAAGTTATCAATTTTTCTTTATTATTTACAAGTTTTAAATAGTTCCCTATACTCCTGGTATATAGAAATACACTGTTGCATTATCCTAAAAGCTTCATGCTCTCATATTTTACATGGAAATTTATGATAAATTTGGTATTTTTCTCATGTCTTATTACAAATGATTACAATCTTTCTTTTTTTATTGTAACTATCCATTTATATTACAGTCACTGATTTCAAAAACCACATTTTAATACACTACTGAGAGTATTTCTGAATTTTATTTTTTCCACATTGATTTTTTAGTCTAGATATATGCCACTTTTATACTGATTAATTTGATATGGTAAATAATATTTTATCATACCAAATAGAGCTCTCTGATTCATTCCATATCAAGATTTTCTTGATTGTCCTTTTCCTTATCAGTTCTTGCAAATAAGCTTGATTTAAGAAGAAAATGTTGATGGAGAACATGATGGCAGATGAATAGGTGGATGTGGAGTACATCTCTCTCCACGGATACATCAGGAATACACCTTCAGACACAGAAGTGCATCCAGAACACCAGCTGAGAGCAGACAGGAGTACCTGACCAGTGGAAAAGAACATATAGAACCAGGCAGAACTCAGTAGGATAAAGGAACTGAGAAAAAAAGGAATGTTAGTAGGACTGGACCTGCCTTCAGCAGGGGAGGGACTGAAGCAGGGGTCCAATCTTCACATTGGGATAATTGTCTGAGTCAAAGTAGAAACATTTAAGGCCGAGGAAACAGCTCATCTGTGGCAGCCTAATTGGAATGAGAATCAGACAGTCCGTGGTGTCGTGAAACATACCTGGATAGGGATGCAAATCCCCTGGAGGGCGCAGAGGCTAGGAGCTGGAGTTTAGGGATTGTGGAGCATTCCCAGGGTGAGGGCTGCTGTTGACTGTGGAGAGACAGATCAAGGGGACCTGAGGGAGGGGATTGTGGTGGGAAATACCTGTGGAGGAAAGCCAGGCAGCCACGGAAGCAGGGCGAAACTGCTGAGTCATGCATAGAGGGTGGAGCCATCACCATAAGCTCTCTCTCCACACATGCCAGCATCAGCAGCTGAACAATAGAGAGACTGGCCCATCAAATGCCTGATACACTGAACTCTAGAGTAGGACCCCACCCAGGGTACCCCTTTAAGTGCCTAACACGCCAAGCTACAGAGTAGGACCCAACCAGGGCGGGCCCCTCTATGTGCCTGACGTGTAGAACAACAAAGAAGGAGCCCAGGTAAGGGAGGGGGGAGCTATGGAGAAAGACTGACCAAAGAGGCCTTCTGATCCCCAGCTACAAAAGCCTCAAAAAAAGACTCTGATAGAGACATAACTCCTGGGTCAGAAGCAGTCCCTATACCTTTGCATCGCCAGGGTCCCTGCAAACCAAGCAGCTGAGCCACCTTCATGGCTCAACTCTCACAAGGGCAGAGCTGC
Organism: Madoqua kirkii; assembly: GCA_006408675.1. NCBI lineage: Eukaryota > Metazoa > Chordata > Mammalia > Artiodactyla > Bovidae > Madoqua > Madoqua kirkii. The sequence goes on from SJYC01143091.1 coordinate 6,659, forward strand.
CACAGGCCAAAAAAAAAAAAAATCTAACCCTGTCTAAGCAGGCAGGGTTGCTTCCATCGTGTCCAACTCTTTGCAATCGCGTAGACTCTGGCCTGCCAGGCTTCTCTGTCAGGGGGTGTCCTCCAGGCAAGAATACTGGAGTGTATTGGCCAATACTGGTTGCCATACCCTTCTGGAGCACTATATTTCCTGCTGCCCTAGCCGCCAACTCCCCTGAGTACCTGGTGCTGCCAGAACCCCTGCGACCCAAGCAGCTGCACCGCCTCCACACCTGGCCCTCACAGGGGCAAACCCAAGTCCTCCTGGGCAACCTCAGGAGCCAATCCTAGTGGATGATCCACATGCAGAGGTGGAAATAAAACCACGATTGAAACCCAGGGGCACTGTGGCTAAGGAAGAAGATCCAGTACCTTCCCACGAGCTGTACAAGTTGCAGATTAAATCCACACAATCAACTAGGCAGACTCTGATCTATGGAATATATAAAAAGAATTGAGAGCTCCCACAAAAGAAAACACACTAGTTCTGATAGTTGTGGACATTGGAGGCAAGAACACACAGGAATAGGGCCAGATTAGAATCTGACCTGCTACCACAACAGGTCCAGAGATCAGCACAGTATTGGACAGCATCCTAGGGAGGTGAGGTGGACTGTGGCTCCCAGCAAGAGAAAGGACTGACATCAGTGACTACAGAAAATCATTTTTTAGTCTTGTGTTTTGACTAGTTCTGTAGACTCTTTTCTATTTTTTTTCTCCCCTCGCCACCTTTCCCCCCACCTCTGTTGCAGTTGTAGATTTTATTGGCTCTATGAAATCCAATTAAGCTTTTGAGCTTTTATTTTTTTTTTTCCTCAGTCACATTTTTTACTGTTGTTATAAACCTCTGCCTCTATGTTGGGTTTTTGTTGTTCTGTGGAGCTTTCCTTTTCTTTTTCTTTTTTTTTTTTTCTCCTTTTTTAATTTTAATTTTAAGGCTATTTTTTAAACATTTATTCCTTTGTTTGCTTTTCCTTCTGTTCTTTTCCCCTTGCAGTTAACCTTTAATGTATATAAATCTTCTTTAGCTACCTCTGTTTAACTTTGCATATCATTTCTCTTTTCTTTCGTCAACATATTTGTTAGTTTTCTCTTCTTTGCTTTATTTCCCAGTTGGCACCTTGCTTTAGTTCTGTTTTCTAGTTTGTGCTTTTAGTTTTGTTCTTAACTGGTAGATATAATTTTTGGTTTCCTTTGTTCACTGGGTAAATCTATTGTACTTTATTTTTGTTGGACTGTTTTGATTTTGCTTATGTAAGGATGATCAGTCCTGGGTGTTCATTGGCGGGACTGATGCTGAAGCTGAAATTCCAATACTTGGGCCACCCCATGCGAAGAGTTGACTCATTGGAAAAGACCCTGATGCTGGAAGGGACTGGGGGCAGCAGGAGAAGGGGACGACTGAGGATGAGATGGCTGGATGGCATCACCGATTTGATGGACATGAGTTTGGGTAAACTCCAGGAGTTGGTGATGGACAGGGAGGCCTGGCGTGCTGCAATTCATGGGGTCACAAAGAGTCAGACACGACTGCGTGACTGAACTGAACGTATGTGTGTATATGTATATGTGTATATTCAGTCACACTTTTTATTGTTGTTATAAACCTCTGCCTGTACGTTGGGCTTTTGAAGTTCCCTGGAGGTTTCCTTTCTTTTCTCACTTTTTTTCTTTTCTCTTTTTTATAATTTTAGTCTTTAAATTTTTAAACCTATTATATTTTTCTACATTTATTCCTTTGTCTTTCCTACTGTTCTTTTCCCCTTGTAGCTAGTCTTTAATGTATATAAATCTTCTTTATCTACCTCTATTTAACTTTGCATATTTATTCATTCTTTCTTTTCTTTTTTTCTCTCACCATATTTGTTAGTTTTATTTTCACTGCTTTATTTCTCACTCGGCACCTTGCTTTAGTTTTGTTTTCCAATTTGTGCTTTAGTTAGTTTTATTTTTAATTAGTAAATATAATTTTTGATTTCCTCTGTTTACTGGGTCAATCTAATAATGTACCTTACTTTAGTTGGACTGTTTTGAATTTGCTTATGGGTGTATACGTGTATATGTATGTGTATATTTCATTATTTTAATTGCTATTTGCCTGATTTTGTAACTGCCATTTGTCTGGGGTTCATGTTTGGCTTCCCATTTTTTGGGTGTTTGTTTCAATCTCACTTAATGCCATAACATATCACTTGTGGCATCTTCATTCCTGAACAGAGATCAAGCCCTGAGCCTTTGAAGTGGGAGCACTGACTCCAAAACCCTAGACTACCAGAGAACTAACCCTAGGGAATAATGAATAGTGAGAACTCACACAAAGGAAACCACTTGAATACAACACCTGGCATCACCCAACCACCAGTAGCACCCTGTGCAAGATGCTTCATCTAAACAATGAAAAAAACAAAAATACAAACACAATCATCAGCAGACAGGATTACCACCTCATTCAGCCTTGCCCATCAAAGGGAAAACAAACAAACAAACAGAAATTCCCCACAGTTCTCACCTTATATGAAACTAACACAAACCACTGGGCCAATCTTAGAGGGGTAGAAACCAAAAGGAGGAAAGAATAAAACTTGAAGCCTGGGAAAATGAGACCCCAGACACAATAAGCTAAATAACAATAATAATAATGAAAAAGCAGAGAAATATTACACAAATGAAGGCACAAATTAGAGACACAGAAATCCAAGTAAATGAAAAGGAAATAGGCAAACTACCTGAAAAAGAATTCACAATAATGATAGTAAAGGTGATCAAAAACCTTGAAAACAAAATGGAGAAAATGCAAGAATCAAGTAACAAAGACCTAGAATTAAAGAATAAACATATAGAGACAAACAACACAATTACTAAAATTAAAAATACTCAGGAAGGAATCAATATCAGAATATCTGAAGCAGAAGAACAAGTCCGTGAGCTGGAAAATAAAATGGTGCAAACAACTTCTGAAGAGCAGAATAAAGTAAAAAGAATGAAAAGAGCTGAGGATACTCTCAGAGACCTCTGGGACAATATTAAATGCACCAACATTTGAATTATAGGGGGTCCCACAAGAAGAAGAGAAAAAGAAAGGGTATGAGAAAATTTTTGAAGAGATTATAGTTGGAAATTTCCCCAACATAGAAAAAGAAATAGTCAATCAGCTCCAAGAAGCACAAAGAATTCCATGCAGGAGGATAAACCCAAGGAGAAACATGCCAAGACACATACTAATCAAACTAACAAAAACTAAACACAAAGAATATTAAAAGCAGCAACGGAGAAGCAAGTAACATACGAGGGAAACCACATATGCTTAACAGCTGATCTTTCAGCAGAAACTCTGCAGGCCAGAAGGGAATGGCAGTATATATTTAAATTACTGAAAGGGAAAAATCTGCAAAACTAACCCCAAACAATTAAGAAAATGGCAATAATAACATATATATCAATAATTATTTTAAATGTAAATGAGTTAAATGCTCCAACCAAAAGACACAGACTCTCTGAATGTATAAAAAACAAGAGCAACATACATGCTGTCCATAAGAAACCCATTTCAGACCTCAAGACACATATAGACTGAAAGTGAGGGGATGGAAAAATATATTCCATGCAAATGAGAAGCAATGGAAAGCTGGAATAGTAATCCTCATATCAGACAAGACTGGTTCAGTTCAGTTCAGTCACTCACTAGTGTCCAAATTCTTTGAGACTCTATGAACCACAGCATGCCAAGCCTCCCTGTCCATCACCAACTCCCGGAGTCCACCCAAACCCATGTCTGTTGTGTCGGTGATGCCATCCAACCATTTCATCCTCTGTCGTCCCCTTCCTTCCTATACTCATTCTTTCCCAGCATCAGGGTCTTTTCAAATGAGTCAGCCCTTTGCATCAGATGGTCAAAGTGTTACAGTTTCAGCTTCAACATTAGTCCCTAAAATTTACACCCAGGACTGATTTCCTTTAGAATGGACTGGTTGGATCTCCTGGCAGTCCAAGGGACGCTCAAGAGTCTTCTCCAACACCACAGTTCAAAAGCATCAATTCTTCAGCACTCAGCTTTCTTCACAGTCCAACTCTCAAATCCATACATGACCACAGGAAAAACCATAGCCTTGACTAGACAGACTTTTGCTGGCAAAGTAATGTCTCTGCTTTTTAATGTGCTATCTACGTTGGTCATAATTTTTCTTCCAAGGACTAAGCGTCTTTTAATTTCATGGCTGTAGTCACCATCTGCAATGATTTTGGAGCCCACAAAATTAAAGTCTGACACTGTTTCCACTGTTTCCCCATGTGTTTGCCATGAAGTGATGGAACAGGATGCCATGATCTTAATTTTCTGAATGTTAAGCTTTAAGCAAAGTTTTTCACTCTCTTTCACTTTCATTAAGATGCTTTTTAGCTCCTCTTCACTTTCTGCCATAAGAGTGGCATCATCTGCATATCTGAGGTTATTGATATTTCTCCTGGCAATTTTGATTCCAGCTTGTGCTTCTTTCAGCCCAGTGTTTCTCACGCTGTACTTCTGCATATAAATTAAATAAACAGGGTGACAATATATAGCCTTGACATACTGTTTTTCCTCTTTGGAACCAGTCTATTGTTCCATGTCCACTTCTAACTGTTGCTTCCTGACCTGCATACAGGTTTCGCAAAAGAGAAGTCAAGTGGTCTGGTATTCCCATCTCTTGAAGAATTTTCCAGAGTTTACTGTGATCCACACAATCAAAGGCTTTGGCATAGTCAATAAAGCAGAAATAGATGTTTTTCTGGAACTCTCTTTTTTGATTATCCAGCGGATGTTAACAATTTGATCTCTGGTTCTTCTGCCTTTTCTAAAACCAGCTTGAACATCTGGAAGTTCATAGTTCATGTATTGCTAAACCCTGTCTTGGAGAATTTTGAGCATTACTTTACTAGCATGTGAGATGAGTGCAATTGTGGGATAGTCTGAGCATTCTTTGGCATTGCCTTTCTTTGGGATTGGAATGAAAACTGACTTTTTGCAGTCCTGTGGCCACTGCTGAATTTTCCAAATTTGCTGGCATATTGAGTGCAGCACTTTCACAGCATCTTCTTTTAGGTTTGAAATAGCTCAACTGGAATTCCATCACCTCCACTAGCATTGTTCGTAGTGATGCTTCCTAAGGCCCACCTGCCTCTACATTCCAGGATGTCTGGGTCTAGGTGAGTGTGAGTGATCATACTTTCATGAATGTCGAGTTGCAAAGATCTTTTTTGTACAATTCTGTGTTTCTTCCCACCTGCTCTTAATATCTTCTGCTTCTGTTAGGACCATACCATTTCTGTCCTTTATTGAGCCCATTTTTGCATGAAATTTTCCCTGATATTTCTAATTTTCTTGAAAAGGACTCTAGTCTTTCCCATTCTATTGTTTTCCTCTATTTCTTTGCATTGCTCGCTGAGAAAGGCATTCTTATCTCTCCTTGCTATTCTTTGGAACTCTGTATTCAAATACAGAGTTCCAAAGAATAGAGTTCTTTCCTATTCTCCTTTGCTTTTCACTTTTCTTTTCATAGCTATTGGTAAGGTCTCCTCCAACAACCATTTTGCTTTTTTGCATTTCTTTTTCTTGTGAATGGTCTTGATTTCCCTCTCTTATCACGATCCTCTGTCCATAGTTCATCAGGCACTCTGTCTATCAGATCTGGTCCCTTCAATCTATTTCTCACTTTTACTGTATAATCATAAGGGATTTGATTTAGGTCATATCTGAATGGTCTAGTAGTTTTCTTCACTTTCTTCAATTTGAGTCTAAATTTGGCAATAAGGAGTTCATGATCTGAATCATAGTCCATTCCCAGTCTTGTTTTTGATGACCATACAGAGTTTCTGCATCTTTGGCTGCAAAGAATATAATCAATCTGATTTTGATGTTAACCATCTGGTGATGTCCATGTGTAGAGTCTTCTCTTGTGTTTTTGGAAGAGAGTGTTTACTATGACCAGTGCAGTCTCTTGACAGATCTCTATTAGCCTTTGCCCTGCTTCATTCTGTATTCCAAGGCCAAATTATCCTGTTACTACAGGCATTTCTTGACTTCCTACTTTTGCATTCCAGTTCCCTATAATGAAAAGGACATCTTTTTTGTGTGTTACTTCTAGGAGGTCTTGTAACTCTGACAAAATAGACCTTAAAATAAAGAGATTACAAGAGATAAGAAAGGACACTATGTAATGATTAAGAGAGACATAATAACTAAGATATAATGACTAAGAGGAATATAATATGACTAAGATATAATGACTAAGAGGAAGACATCACAATTGTAAATATCTATGCACTCAACATAGGAGGACCTCAATACATAAGACAAGCAGTGACAGACATAAAAGGATAAATTGACAGTAACGCAATAATAGTAGGAGACTTTAACACTCTACTCACACCAATGGACAGATAATCAAAACAGAAAATTAATAAGGAAACACAAGTCTTAAATGATACATTAGATGAGATTTCTTTGAGAGGATTAACAAAATTGACAAACCTTTAACCAGACTCATCAAGAAAAAAGGAGATAAGAAGTTGTGGTACATATATGCAATGGAATATTACTCAGCCATAAAAAGAACACTTTGAGTCAGTTCTCTAGAGGTGATTGAATATAGAACCTATTATACTGAGTGAAGTAAGTCAGAAGGAGAAAGATGAATATCATATTCTAACACATATATGCACAATCTAGAAAAATGATACTGAGGAATTTACTTATAGGGCAGCAATGGAGAAACAGACATAGAGAGCTGACTTGTGGATATGCTTTTCCCTTTCAGTAATTTAAATATATTCTGCCATTCCCTTCTAGCCTGCAGAGTTTCTGCTGAAAGATCAGCTGTTAATCATATAGGGTGTCCCTTGTATGTTACTTGTTGCTTCTCCGAGGAGGAGAGGGTGAGATTTATGGAAAGAGGAACATGGAAACTTAACATTAACACATGTAAAACAGATAGCCAATGGGAATTTGCTGTATGGCTAAGGAAACTCAAACAGGGGCTCTGTATTAACCTAGAGGGATGGAATGAGGAGAGAGCTGGAAGGGAAGTTCAAAAGGTAGGGGATATATGTTTTTGACAGAAAACAACAAAATTCTGTAAAGCAATTATCCTTCAATTAAAAAATAAATTTTAAAAATGTTTCTTTAATTTTTGAGGAATAAAAAAGCATGATTGTTTTATTGTGCATATGTTTGTCCTTGTTATTGTTTAGTCACTGAGTCATGTTCGACTCTTTGTGACTCCATGGACTGCAGCACACTTGCCTGCCCTTCACTGTCTCCTAGAGTTTTACCTAAATTTATGTCCATAGAATCAGTGATGCTATCTAATCATCTCATCCTCTGCCACCTTTTTCTCCTTTTGCCTTCAACCTTTCCCAGCATCACAGTCCTTTCCATTGAGTTGATTCTTCACATTAGGTGACCAAAGCATTGGAGCTTCAGCTTCAGCATTAGTCCTTCAAATGAATATTCAGAGTTTTGTATTTATTAGGATTGTGAAAAATTTATAAAGGTTACAAAACTAATTGGTGATTGACAGAAAAATGCACTATTCAATAATATTAGTTATTTATGCTTTCTCAAATATATATTTGCATGCATCAGAAGTATTTTGAGTTTCATTTATATAGGGTTTGCACATTTCATGTGAATTTCATTCTTTATGTATCATTTACCTCTATCTATTAATATTTATATGTCTATTCTGTAACATAAAATAAGTCTCTTCCATTATGGATTTTATACTTTTTTAATAATATACATGAAGAGTAATGATTTCCTATACTGAATTTATAAGCTGCAACTTAACCTAATTATCTTAGTTGTTGCAATAGTTTTCCCCATGGATTCCTTAGTACTTTTCCACTGTATTGTCCTATCATGTGAAAATAGATAAAGTGTTTCCTCTCCTTCCAACACTTATGTCCCAAATTTGTTCCTATTTTCTAACTGGCATTGATTCTAGTTGTTGCATGGGTGCTTAATCATGTCCAACTCTCCATAGCCTCATATACTGTAGCCCGCCAGGCTCCCCATCCATGATTTTTCCCAGACAAGTATACTGGACTGGGTTACCATTTCTTTCTCCAGGAGATCTTACTGACCCAGGGATCAAACCCATGTTTCTTTTGTCTCCTGCCTTGCTGGTAGATCTTCACCTGCAGAGCCATCTGGAAAGTCTAAGTTATGTATTATTGTACTGAGAATTTTTAAACATAAAAGGGTATTAAATTTTGTCAAATATATTTTTGCATTTTTAGAGATGATCATCCAATATTGTTTCTTGTTCTGCTAATGTAACAAATAATACAGATGGATTTGCTAACATTAAACTATATGTGTGTCTCTGAAATAAATGCCATTTAAACATCAAATATAATTTTTAAATGTATTTTGTTTCTGATAACATTTTATCTGAGATATTTATATTGATAATCATAAGTAGAATTGGTCTATAATTTTCTTTTTTAGAAATTTGATCTTTGACAGATCCAAGTTGGTATACAATATAAGTAAATTGATGCGCAATTTAAAATAAATGTGGAAATTGTGTTACTTGCATAGTATAAAATAAAATACAGTTGTGATTTGTGTTGGTGGCTTTTAGTTGCGAACTCATGTCTTGGGACCATGTGGACTGCAGCCTGCCAGGCTCCTCTGTCCATGGGATTTCCCAGGCAAGAATACTGGAGTGGGTAGCCATGCCTTTCTCCAGGGGATCTTCCTGACCCAGGGATTAAACCTGTGTCTCCTGTCTTGTAGGCACATTCCTGACAGCTGAGCCACCAGGGAAGCCACACAATTGTGATAACTGATGTTTAAATTTTTTTTACAGTTCTCCCATTTATGGATGTAGTGCTTTTTCGTGGTTTATTTTCTATTATTTATCTATATTGATTTAGACCTTTTGTCTATTTTGAAGTAACTTTTGGTAATTTTCCTCCTTTCTTTCATAGTTTGTGAAGTAGTTGTCTTATTCTATTGAGGATGTTATTATAAATGTACCAAAGACTGGGTGGCTCATAAAGAGTGAAAGTCGCTCAGTTATGTCCAGCTCTTTGGGACCCCATGGACTGTACAGTCCAATAAATTCTCCAGTCTAGAATGCTGGAGTGTGTAACCTTTCATATCCCCCTCCAGGGGATCTTCCTAATCTACAGATCGAACTCAGGTCCCCCTCACTGCAGGCGGATTCTTTACCAGCTGAGCTACAAGGGAAGCCCAGGTGTATAAACAACATAAATTTATTTCTTACAGTGTAAGGAGCTGGAAGTACAAAATCAGGGTGCCAGAAGAGGTTCTGGTGAAGGCTGGTGAGTTCTACCAGAATTCTTACAGTGTGACAGGGACCTAGGGAAATGAGTGTGGTAGAAGAGGCACGGGAGCTCTCTTGGGCCTCTTTATAAGACATTCATCTCATTTGTGTTTTAATCCCCTCTATGAGGCCTCACTTCCTAATACCATTACTCTGGGCATTAAGATTTCAACATATACATTTTAGGAGAGACATAAACATTGACTATTCATGGATTTATATTTTAACTTTTAATCCTCTTAATGAGTTATAATTTGCAGAAAATAAAATACACCATTCTAAGTGCACAGTTTGATACATTTTGACAAATGTACCCCCCCTCCTTCTCTCCATTTTTCCACATGTAAAATAAAAATGCCCTTGTTCTATATGAGAACTGTTGAGTCTACATATCCTTTCTTCACTTTTGCCTGAATACTTCTCTTTCTTTTGCCTTTAATGTCCTTGTCCTCAATTTGGATTGTAGTCTATGCAGTTTTCCCTCAATACAAGTTCTCAATCAAAATAACGTCCAGGTGATGAAATGCAGTATGTGTCGTAAGACTGTAATGCCTGTCTTACTGGTATATTCTCTCCCTTGCTGCCATTTTCCCTATTGTTAATGTTTTGTCACATGATATAGTGTATCACAAGTGATAAGCCAAGATTCATCCACTGCAACTGATCTTACTTTATTCAGGTTTTATTACAACTTTTTCTAAAGTTCTTTTTTCTGATCTAGGATATTATCCAAGATACCACATATCATTTAGTCATCATGGCTCAGCCCCCTCTCATCTGAGAAAATTTCTTATATTTTTCTAGATTTATGACCTTAAGAATATTGAATAATATTTGTACATTATTTTGTAGAATTTTCTTCCACTGGGGCTTGTCAATGTTCTTCTAATGAGTACACTGAGGTGATAGGTTTTAAGAGGAAAACTACAGAAGTGAATTGACATTCTCATTAGATCACAGTGAGGGTACTTGCTGTCAATCTGACTCATCATTCATAAAACTTTACTCCTTTGGTCAAGGAATTGCTTGTCAATTTTCTCCATCATAAAATGAGCATTTTTTCCCCTTTCCATTCTCACATCTCTGAAAACAATTCATGGAGTACTAAGTTGTTCACAGGAAAAGGATAGGAAGTTCCACCTCCCTTAAAGAAGAAATATCTACATAAATTATTTGGAATTTCTAAGGAGATTTTGCCCTCTCGCCTTCATTTAAACATTTTATTTAATTATTTATTTCTGTATTGACTCAAAAGCATTTACTTTATATTTGGAGCCATAACTCAGTATCACATTCTTTATTTATTTTAAAGTCTCGCATGTGGGATCTTAGCTCCCCGAAGAGGGTTGAACCCACAGTCCCTATAACAGAAGGCGGTCTTAACCACTGGCCAGCCAGGGAAGTCCCCACAATATTACTATTAGTAGTATTAGTATTATTGTTGTTATTATTATTGCTTCAGTTCAGTTCAGTTCAGTTCAGTTGCTCAGTCGTATCCGACTCTTTGCGAACCCATGAATTGCAGCACGCCAGGCCTCCCTGTCCATCACCAACTCCCGGAGTTCACTCAGACTCACGTGCATCGAGTCAGTGATGCCATCCAGCCATCTCCTTCTCTGTCGTCCCCTTCTCCTCCTGCCCCCAATCCCTCCCAGCATCAGAGTATTTTCCAATGAGTCAACCCTTCAGATGAGGTGGCCAAAGTACTGAAGTTTCAGCTTTAGCATCACTCCTTCCACAGAAATCCCAGTGCTGATCTCCTTCAGAATGGACTGGTTGGATCTCCTTGCAGCCCAAGGGACTCTTAAGAGTCTTCTCCAACACCACAGTTCAAAAGCATCAATTTTTCGGTGCTCAGCCTTCTTCACAGTCCAACTCTCACATCCA